>CAUYRT010034789.1:0-94643 GCA_963574885.1 Lepilemur ruficaudatus
TGCATTGTTGCCCGGTCGAGAGTGTGTTCTTGAGTGGAAGACTCTCTCTCAGCAACCTCCCCAGGCTGGTCTCAAGCTATCCTCCTGCCTCAGCCTCCCGAGTAGTTGGGACTACAAGCACACGCCACCACGCCCAGCTAATTTTTTATTTTTTTTTTTTTTTGAGACAGAGTCTCACTCTTGCCCGGGCTAGAGTGCCGTAGAGTCAGCCTGGCTCACAGCAACCTCAAACTCCTGGGTTCAATCAATCCTTCTGCCTCAGCCTCCCAAGGAGCTGGGACTACAGGCATGCACCACCATGCCCCGCTAATTTTTCCTATATATATATTTTTTAGTTGACCAGTTAATTTCTTTCTATTTTTGATAGAGATAGGGTCTCTTGCTCAGGCTGGTTTTGAACTGCTGACCTTGAGCAATCCTCCCGCCTTGGCCTCCCATAGTGCTAGGATTACAGGCATGAGCCTCCGCACACCCAGCCGATTATAATATATTTTTACTGTACCTTTTCTGTGTTTACATAGAGGAATACTTAGCATTGTGTTACAGTTGCCTTCAGTATTCAGTATAGTAGCATGCTTTACAGGTTTGTAGTGTAGGAGCAATAAGCTGTGTGTGTAGTAGACTATACCATCTAGGTTTCTGTAAGTACATTCTGTGATGTTTAGACAGTGAAATTGCCTAACGATGCATTCTCAAAATGTATCCCTTTCATTAGGCAAGTCATGGCTGGTAGTTCATTTTGTAAGTAGATAGATTGAAAGCTAAAAATGATACATGTTAGAAAACGGAAGAGAAGTGTAAAAAGTGTTCATTTAAAAATGTTTTCAGACAATATTGCAGTGATGATATTTGTAACGAAAATACTTTTTATTTATCTTAGTGTTCTAGAAGGAAAACATCACCATGGCTACAGAAATTGGTTCTCCTCCTCGTTTTTTCCATATGCCAAGGTTTCAACACCAGGCACCTCGACAACTGTTTTATAAGCGACCTGATTTTGCACAGCAGCAAGCAATGCAACAGCTTACCTTTGATGGAAAACGAATGAGAAAAGCTGTAAACCGAAAAACCATAGACTACAATCCGTCTGTAATTAAGTATTTGGAGGTAAGTCCAATTGATATTCTTCAGATGATCAAACTTCCGTTATTTAAAAAGAAGAAAGTTTTCTAAATGTAGGGTAATAAGTATACCTGTGTTTCTTGAATTAGTGGGATGAAATGGAAATGCAAATGAGGACATTTAAGGAAGACCGTAAACCACCAGTACTTTTTTTTTACTCTGTGCATGAATCATCTTCTAAAAAGTTATTAACATAAGGCTTCATTTTCGAAATAGGATTCGTTCTAAAGGTTCACAGCAAATTAGAAGAGAGTACTTTAATCGCTAGGCCAACCTTAAAACACTTATTAAACCCACAGTGTATATGAAATAACAAGACACTACCAACATAGGAATATTTCTGTGAGAAACGTACATTTAGAACCAAAACTTTGGGTGTCAGAGACACTGGCATGGGGAATGTGGATTCTCCCACTTCCAAGCCCTGGTGATAGGTAGCGCTTATGATCAAGAAGAGGGCTCTACTTGAGGGTTGAGCACCTACTACAGTCCCATAGGGTGAAAGCAACACTGAGATACTAAGTAAAGGCAGGGTAGGGGTCTGTTGCAAGTCTTCCCCCTTTGAGCTTGTTCTTTCTTTCCTTCCCTTTCCTCCCCCCCCTCCCCTTCCCCTCTTTCTTTCTTTAATTTAATTTATTTTTTAGACAGTGTCTACCTCTGTCGCCAAGGCTAGAGTGCCATGGCATCATCATAGCTAACTGCAGCTTCCAACTCCTGGGCTCAAGTGATCCTCCTGCCTCAGCCTCCAGAGTAGCTAGGAGTACAGGCATGTACCATGATGCCTGGCTAATTTTTTCTGTTTTTGCTAGAGATCAGGTCTCACTCTTGTTCAGGGTGGTCTCGAACTCCTGACCTCAAGCGTTTCTCCCTTCTCGGCCTCCCAGAGTGCTAGGATTACAGGTGTGAGCCAGTGTGCCCAGCTTCTGTCTGTCTTTCTTGATGAGATCTTGCTCTGTCCCCCAGGCTGAAGTGCAGTGGCAGATTATAGTTCACTGTATTTTTGAACTTCTGGGCTCAAGTGATCCTCCCGCCTCAGCCTCTTTTTTTTGTTTGTTTGAGACATAGTCTTACTCTGTTGCCCCAGCTAGAATGCCGAGGCTTCAGCCTAGCTCACAGCAACCTCAAACTCCTGGGCTCAAGCGATCCTTCTGCCTCAGCCTCGCGAGTAGCTGGGACTACAGGCATGCGCCACCATGCCCGCCTAATTTTTTCTAAATATTGTTAGTTGGCCAATTAATTTCTTTCTATTTTTAGTAGAGACAGGGTCTAGCTCTTGCTCAGGCTGGTTTTGAACTCCTGACCTTGAGCGATCCACCCGCTTCGGCCTCCCAGAGTGCTAGGATTACAGGCGTGAGCCACCGCGCCCGGCCCAATACTGAGTTTTTTTTTTTGTTTTTTTTTTTGAGACAGAATCTCACTCTGCTGCCCAGGCTAGAGTGAGTGCCATGGCGTCAGCCTAGCTCACAGCAGCCTCAAACTCCTGGGCTCAGGCAATCCTGCCTCAGCCTCCCGAGTAGCTGGGCCTACAGGCATGCGCCACCATGCTTGGCTAATTTTTTCTATTTTTGGTAGAGATGGGGTCTCGATTTTGCTCAGGCTGGTCTTGAACTCCTGAGCGCAAATGATCTGCCTGCCTCAGGCCTCCCACCAGAGTGCTAGGATTACAGGCGTGAGCCACGGCGCCTGGCCCGTCTCAGCCTCTTAAGTAGCTTAGATTACAGGTGTGGGATACCATGCCCAAATAATTTTTCTTATTTTTGTAGAAATGGGGTCTCCTGTGTTGCCCAGGCTGGTCTGGAACTTCTGAGCTCAAAGGATCCTCTTGCCTCAGCCTCCCAAAGTGCTAGGATAATCTAGGGAATTACCCAATCACAAAGGCTAATTCCTAGTTTAAAACAAGTAAATAAAGAACTCAAGGCTGGGTATGGTGGGTTACACCTGTAATCCCATAGTGAGCAACACACTGAGACACCCCCAAAAACAAGAAAACAGTTAAAAAATTAGCTGGGTGTGGTGGTGCACACACTTTAGTCCTAGCAACTCAGGAGGCTGAGGTGGGAAGATCATTTAAGCCTAGGAATTTGATGTTACAATGAGCTGTGATTATGCCATTGCACTGCAGTTTGGGCAACAGAGTCTAAATTAAAAAAAAAGAAAGAAAGAAAGAAAGAAAAAGCACAAGCAAGATATGAGAAATTGTTTTGTGCTGAGGGCTTTGGTGGAATTGGGGATGTCTACTTCCTAGCCTGTTTTAAGTTCACATTAGTCAGCATATGTTGGGGCCCACAGCATCTTGATTGAGTGGGTGGGGGCTAATGTGACTAAAACGGGGAGGGAAGTTCTAAGCTACATAAGTAAGATAAGAGGGGAAATCTCTTTAAGATACGCACTATTATTATCCATGTTTTAGGGATTAACATTTAATTTTTTTAAAAATTTTTTGCCCTCTCATCCCAGCTTTTCCCGACTTTGGCAAGAACCGGGAAGAGAGGGGAATAACATTTTTCAATCGTGTTTTCTCCCCATTTAATATAGTTTATATTTTGTTAATAATTACTTTAATTTCAAATTGGGTATAATTAGACCAATTTATTAATTGATCTATTTATTTTTTAACAGAACAGAATATGGCAAAGAGATCAGAGAGACATGCGGGCAATTCAGCCTGATGCAGGTTATTACAATGATGTAAGTATAAGATGTGTCATACTAGTCTAATAAAAACCTTTGGACATGTAAGCTTAAATAAATGTGGCCTCAAGTTAAAAACGATTTTTTAAAAAAGTTAAATTTCATTTTAATCTTTTTTTTTTATTTTACTTGATTTAGTTGTTAGAATAACTTGCAATAAAAATGATCCTTTCTTCCCATATTTTTTTTTTTTTTTGAGACAGAGTCTTACTCTCTTGCATGGGCTAGAGTGCTGTGGCGTCAGCCTAGCTGATAGCAACATCCAACTCCTAGGCTCAGGCGATCCTCCTGCCTCAGCCTTCCGGGTAGCTGGGACTACAGGCACAGGCCACTGTTCCCGGCTATTTTTTTCTATTTTTTTTTTTTTTTTTAGTTGTTTGGCTAATTTCTTTCTTTCTATTTATAGTAGAGACGGGATCTCGCTCTTGCTCAAACTGGTCTTGAACTCCTGAGCTCAGGCAGTCCTCACTCCTTGGCCTCCCAGAGTGCTAGGATTACAAGCATGAGCCACCACGCCAGGCCTCTTCTTATATTTTTATAATTAAAATAAAACATCCCTAAAGGGATAATATGTCTATATAAACCATGGGTTATATTTTCTTTGAATTTAAATTTTCCTTTTCATCTAATCATGGATGAACTTTTGGTGCTGAAAGCAAGGTCCGACAAATGGTTGGACTACCTAAAGTCTTGTAATAGGAGAATTAATTTTGAATTTGGCTTATTGTGAGCGTGTTCAATTGTGTTGACTTTGAGAAGTAATTAGGGAAATCTGGTACTTGATTTTGTTCTTTGTTTAGTAATAATGGATATTTAACTTACCTGTATTTCACTTCTTCATTTAATTAATATAGACTAATTATAATCCAGTATAATAGTTTTTTTTTGAAAGTCTTGTACAATCCCAAATTTTCCTTTAAATGTTGAAGTGATATTACCTTGCCATGTCCCAGGTTTCTGATCTGTGTGTAATCAGATGCTGTAAGAGCTCAATTCTCTTTTTTTATAGCTGGTCCCACCTATAGGAATGTTGAATAATCCTATGAATGCGGTAACAACAAAATTTGTTCGGACATCAACAAATAAAGTAAAGTGTCCCGTATTTGTTGTTAGGGTAAGTATTCTGTTGTAAGAAAATTAGTCGTGACCTAGTCTGCAAATGTATTTGATAGAATAAAGAAAAATTAAACATTAATTAACAAAAATTAAATGTATATCTGCAATAATAGTTTATTACTAGTAACTTTGCAATACTTATTATCTACTAAATATCTTATTTAATACCATTAGTAAGATACTACTTTGGGGTGGGTTTTCCTCTCTCCTCTCCTCCCCTCCCTTCTCCTCTCCTCTCCTCTCCTCTCCTCTCCGTTCTCCTCTCCTCTCCTTTCTGTTTTCCCTTTTGTTGTTTTCCCTTTTGTCTTTTTCCCTTTTTTCTTTTCCTCTTTTCTTCTTTTCTTTTCTTTTCTTTGAGACAGAGTCTCACCCTATTGCCCGGGCTACAGTGCCATGGCATCAGCCTAGCTCACAGCAACCTCAGACTCCTGGGCTCAAGTGATCCTTCTGCCTCAGCCTCCTGAGTAGCTGGGCCTACAGGCATGCACCATCATGCCTGGCTAATTTTTTCTATATATTTTTAGTTGGCCAACTAATTTATTTCCATTTTTAGTAGAGACAGGGTCTTGTTGCTCATGCTGGTTTCGAACTCCTGGCCTTGAGCGATCCTCCCGCCTCAGCCTCCCAGAGTGCTGGGATTACAGGTGTGAGCCACCGGACCTGGCCTATGGGTGGTTTTTCTTAATGTTGCAATCTCCATAGAGTTCTTTCTGAATCATAGATACATATTAGAGCAGGTCTTGGGCTTGCCCTTGAATAGGAACAGTTTTGTTACTGTTTAGAAAGTAGCACTGGCCAGGTGTGGTGGCTCATGCCTGTAATCCTAGCACTTTGGGAGGCCAGCATGGGAAGATCACTTGAGCCCAGGAGTTTCAGGTTATAGGAGTGTGATGACACCACTGCACTCTAGCTTGCACTCTAGCCTGGGCAACAGAGCAAGACCCTGTCTCAAAAAAAAAAAAAAAAAGAGCAGCATCCCAAAGTGAATGAAAAGTTCTTAGGTGTGTTACTAGGAAGAAAAATACCTGAGGAGAGCTGAAGAACTATGTTGTACCATAATTGTCAGCTCCATGAAGGTACATAGTAGGCATGTCATACATTTTCACTGAGATTTTAAAAATAAAAATTTTTAATAAATAGAACATTGACTTGTTTTAAAAATTTACAATTTGAGGAGATTTACGATAAAAAAAAATCTTCCCATCTCTGTTTCCTAGGTATCCAGTTAATATTCCCATAGATGATAGTGTAATCATTTTCTTGGTGTTTTTATTCTTCCATTTTCTAAGGATGCAATTGTTGGTTAATAGTATCCAGAGGTGACTTTTAATAGTCCAAAGTTCAGCAAATAACAATTGAAAAAAAGTGGAGACAGAGTAAAGGTAATTATGGTAAAGATTAGTGGCACATTAGCAAAATAAACAGATCTTCTGATATTAGAAGGTTGTGATAGACGGAAGGGAGAACTGAGAAGGGCTGGGAGAAAGAGATGCCAGCCCGAGGTCCTTAGAAATCCTTGTAGTTAGTCTTAGGGCTCCTGTTTGCCCCAGAGGCTTTAAGCAGTAGAAGCATCAGTAAAGAAACACTGTTGTGTGAGTGGAGCCAACCAGTGTGTAGTATAATTTTTCTAATTAGGGAATTTGGAAAGGGATGTAATGCGCACCTAATACAGTATCCTCTTAGCATAACACAGAAAACCTTTTTGAAATGAATAAAATCTGAACATCCAGTATTTTATTAGGTGGGTAAATTTTCTCATTTGAGGATCAAGCTATAAGGTCTTAGGAAACATTTGCACGTAGTAGAGGCATAGTCTGAATGAAAGGATATTAAATGAACTGTGCGTTCTTTGTTGACAGTTTGGTTGCTTTCATTATTAACTGGGTTGGGATCCCTAGTGAATAACAGAAAGTAGGAAGGTAGGAGGCTTTTATTTGTAGCAGTGAGGATCATGACCTATGGGTAAGCAATGAAAAGCCAAATTGTCACACATATTTATATAATTGACCAATAGTCTTCATTTTATGTACCTCATCCTGCTGTTCCTATAAACACACTTGTATTTTTCAACTTTGTCAGAGTTTTTATTTTGGAGAGTAGGATTGTTGTATTGGCAATTTCTGTGTTTACATCTTCTAAGGAAAATGAGTTGTGTGTTCCATCATAGAAACTTAAAAATAAAAAATAAGAAAAAATATGTTGTGTTTTGTATTGACCATCACATGATGTCACAGATTTCTTCAATAATGCTAATTGTGACATTAAAATATTGATGTAAAAATTATTTTAAATGCAAAAAAGGGTTTTAAGTGCAAAATAAAATTATCAGTGTAGTGATTCCCCCAAAACTATATTATGTATCAATAAAATTAAAATTTTAAAAATTGATATAATGTTAATTAGTCATGGCTGTGTTGTATTATGTTTTTTTGAAAGTAAATGAATATAAAACTTGTCACTCCTTGGTACTTTGAATGAAGGAGAGCTTACAATGATTTTTAAAGTACATTTACTTGCAGGAAAAGTTTGATAGCCTCAATGTTTTTAAATTGGCATTTATTGTTATCTTGGGTTTTTTTTGTTTTGTTTTGTTTTGTTTTTGAGACAGAGTCTCACTCTGTTGCCGGGGCTAGAGTGCCGTGGCGTCAGCCTAGCTCACAGCAACCTCAAACTCCTGGGCTCAACCGATACCCCTGCCTCAGCCTCTCCAGTAGCTGGGACTACAGGCATGCGCCACCATGCCGGACTGATTTTTTCTATATTTTTAGTTGGCCAATTAATTTCTTTCTATTTTTAGTAGAGACGGGATTTCGCTCTTGCTCAGGCTGGTTTCGAACTCCTGACTGATCTACCCGCCTCGGCCTCCCAGAGTGCTAGGATTATAGGCGTGAGCCACTGAGCCCGGCCTGTTTTGTTTTTTTTAGAAAACACTGGTAACTTTTCTGTCTGAGTTGTCCACTAGTAGTTGCAAAATACCAATTCTTTCATTGAGTCTTTGAGTTTTTCTGGTTACTGACTACCTTATTTATGTCAGTCTACCATGTAGTCTAGGAAAATGAGGTCTTTGCATATTTTATTTTGGCATGCTTTATAGAGTGCATAAGTGTGTGTACTTATAATGTACTTATTTTTAATGTAGCTAATAAGCCAAAGTGATAGAGCTTTCTCTGCATATAGGAAAAGAATTTAATAAGTTATTTTCTGACAAATACTTTCTTATAAAGCTAAGCTGCACTTAAGTGAAAGTTGGTACTTAATCTTAACTATTAATTTCAGTTATTATTTTTTTATTTTATTTTTTTTGAGACAGAGTCTCACTCTGTTGCCCAGGCTAGAGTGCCGTGGCGTCAGCCTAGCTCACAGCAACCTCAAACTCGTGGGCTCAAGCGATCCTCTTGCCTCAGCCTCCTGAGTTGCTGGGACTACAGGCATGCGCCACCATGCCCAGTTAATTTTTTTTACATATTTTTAGTTGGTCAGTTAATTTCTATTTTTAATAGAGATGAGGTCTCGCTCTTGCTCAGGCTGGTCTCGAACTCCTGACCTTGAGCGATCTACCTGCCTCAGCCTCCCAGCAGTTATTAGTTATTTTTTTTATTTTTATTTTTTAGTTATTTTTATCAATAAAGACTTTCTCAGTGTTTTCAAAATTAGTGAAATGGAAATATTTGTGCCTTTGTATAACCTGTTTTTGTTCCTCCCCAGTGGACTCCAGAAGGAAGACGGTTGGTCACTGGAGCTTCTAGTGGAGAGTTCACCTTGTGGAATGGACTCACTTTCAATTTTGAAACAATATTACAGGTAACGGTAATCATCAGATGGTAGCGTCATCTTGTGGTAGTGTAAAGAACTTGAGATATAGTCACTTCATTGGCATTGTTAAACTTATAATTGGACAGACCATTACTATGAGTTAATAATTGCTCCTGTAAGCCTTCCATCTTGTATTCTTTGAAGCAGTCTTACAAATGTTTTCTGTTTTCACAGGCTCACGACAGCCCAGTGAGGGCCATGACTTGGTCACATAATGACATGTGGATGTTGACAGCAGACCACGGAGGATATGTGAAATATTGGCAGTCGAACATGAACAACGTCAAGATGTTCCAGGCACATAAGGAGGCGATTAGAGAGGCCAGGTTTATACACAATATACCATTTTCTGTAGTCCCTATTGTCATGGTTAAATTATTCTCTAAGTGTATTCTGGGTGCAGAGTTGCATGGGCTCTGTCAGATTCTGGGAAACTTTCTGCACCCTATAAACACAATATTTTCCTTTGTTTTCACACATTCACCATTTTGCTGGCACCTTTCTGAAGTAGTGTTGTCCCGGTATCAGCCTTTGCAATATGTGAGAGATGTATTGTCTGCCGCATTTTACACTGGTTTTCTCTTTTTATTTATGGCTAATAATGTGTATACGTTATTCTTTTTTATTATCTACTGTGTAAGATAAGAATATTTCATTCCAAATAAAGAATTCAGTCTTTAATTATATAACTGAATAAAATCTAAAGCCTACAGAAAACATCTTCAGAATTCACACAAAATACAAGAAAAAAAGGCTTAAGTGAAGACTTGGTTGGCTTGGTTATGCCATGACTTCAAAAGGAAAGTATAGAACTAAAAACCCTCACAGATAACTCTCTGGATGTGGCAAATATTTATGGATTAATGAATGGGTTCTTCAAGCTTTGCAGCTGTAAGCAGACCATTGTCAAGAAGACTCTAGGACTTTTCTTCTTATTCACTGTTAATAATATCAGTTATGCAAATGTATAAGTGGAGTTTAAAATATTTTCAGTGAGTTGTACATTTTTACATATCCATCAGATATGTATAGTAAACTGGAAAAAAAAGTTTCAAACACAAGCCTGAAGAATTGCTGCAGCCTCAGAATAAAGCTAAGCAGCATTCTTTAAGGTTGTACCACCCACGTATGGGAGGCGGTTGACATCGTTATAGAAACATCCACTGTAGTCATTGGTTTCTGCTTTCAAAATCTTAACAGAAATTGTTGGGTAAACATGCTTCTACTTTATAGACTTTGCTTTAGTGTCATACCCATACACTGAGTTTTCACTATTGGTCCTTTCTTAGTCATAGGATTCAAAAGTTCAAGGGAGTTCTTAGAGTTAGTTGAGAAACTCGAAAGTCTTTCAGTACTGAGAAGATAAACTGGCTCCCTTTTTTTTGCAGCAGATTGCTTGGCTTTAAACATAAGTCTGAATGTCCCTGTTTTAAAGTTTTCTTCAAAAGGTGCAACATTCATGGAGTAGCTTGCCCTAGAAGAAGGTGTGAATATTTTCCACAGACCTTTTGCATAAAGGAGAAGCATTGTATGTAGGGCTATTTAGCAACCAGGTTTTTAATAGCTTGCCCACAGTTTTTAAGCTTATCATTTCATGAAGTGTCTGAGGCAGAAGCTGATGCTAAATTTTTTGAGCAGTATTTCTGTGTTATTTAAAAGACTGCAGGAATATTGCAAAAATGGAATCCATTTAGTTTCAACACTTAAATCAACTTACATGTGATTTGCTGATATGATAGAAACTACTGCTGAGAGGAGGAGCATGGGTCGCATCAGTACTAATAATACACTTGTAAAGGTCTCTGAATATTGATGATTGAGAACTAAGAAGCAACTACTCAGTTGAAGTCTTCTTTTGTGATACGTGTGTTAGCTGACAACATTCTCTTTAGGGGCTTCTTCACTGGATACTTCCCTCTCCTGTTTATAATGCAGCACAGTATTTTTATTTTTCCCTGTCTGAGAAGCACAGATAATCTGTTAAATGCTGACTTCTTTCCCCTGCTGTGTGTCTTCATGTAACAGTTTCTCACCCACGGATAATAAATTTGCTACATGCTCTGATGACGGCACTGTTAGAATCTGGGACTTTCTTCGTTGCCATGAGGAAAGAATTCTCCGAGGTACGTGTACTAACAGTACTGATTGGAATATTTAAATAGGGAAGGCATTTGTGGTTAAATCATCACAATACTGCAGCACCGGCTTACATCTCCATTAATTTTTTCATATATATACACCATCTCAGGCTCTTCGAAGAAACTCAGACTCTATCTAGTTTACACTCATTTTGTAGATTTTTACAACTAATATTATCTTTGAATTTTTTCGGCTATAAGTTGAATACAAGAGCTCTTCTCCCCCATTACTTGCTTATTTGTGTGCATCTTTTAGGACTATGTTCCTTTTCCTATCTTGTATCCAGGATACCTTTCCCCAACATATTGATACTGTAATTTTATTTAAATAGTTCACATTCTCCTGGCAGTCCTTACAATATGAATTAACTGACAACATAGAGGTCTCAAAGCTATACTGCTCAGCACTGCTATTTCTGAAAGCGGCTGTTAATAGTTTATCAGTATACCACATTTGTACTACATGGCCTCCTCACCTACTAAGTTTGGGAGGGATTGCTTGTTTACTTTTACTGATTTCATAATTATAAATAAACCTCTATGAATTCCTTCATTCTACAAAATAAATCCATATTTTCACATGGATTATTTTAGTTTATTGGACCAGATTATTAGACTTTATAAAGTGCGGCTTTTGAAATATTAACAGTACATCAGTGCTGTTTATGTGAATTCAGTGCTGTTAGAGTTAAGGAATTAACCATGTGGTATATATATGCAATACAAATAGCACAGCAAAAACATTTATACCTCTAACTAAACCCCATTAGTTTATTATTATTAACTAGGAAGGTAGTATTCTCAAGTGCTTCATTTGAACCTGTTGACTCTACTGTTTATAACCATCAGTACATTCTACCCCATACCCTTGATTCCAGTGTGCCACACAAGCATCAGCTTCCTCTGGCACATAAATGCCGGGTGAAAAAATGGGTGCCATAGATACTGGATGTCAAGAAATTATTATTCACAGATTTCCCCTTATGTTCAAGAGGCAGCAGAGTTAGTTGTCTTGGTTGAATTGTAAGTTTCCTACAGCTTTTTAGAGCTTTATTTAGAGCATATAATGTTGATGCTGTCTAGACAAGAAAGACTCTTGAGATAGTTTAACTCATATTTCAAGCCAATATATTTGATCACATTTGCATAAACACTCCTGACATTGTACATTTTGTTTGGTTCATCCATAATATATCACTGTAGCTAGCATAAGGGTAAAGTTTCCTGTCATATTAAGGGAGTATCCTCACTATGAAAGTCAGAATTTATGACTTCAGAATGAAGTGGAGTCTTTAAAGTCATCTAGTCTGAGTTATTTCATGGATGAGCACAATGATCCAGAGGCTTAAGTGACATGTTCAAGGTAAAATAGGTTCAGAGCCAGGACAAGAATCTTATCACTTGACTGCCAGCCTAATGCCACACTAATGTATCTTTCCTCACTATTAGTGGATGTCTTAGCTGTTAAACAGAAATAAGTCAAAAAATATTTTCTAGGCTTTGAAAATCCTTAGAAACATAGAGGAAACAAAATGTTTTTTATTTAGTAAAAGTAATTCTAAGGTATCAAAATTATTAATTTTATAGTGGACTGTATACTACCTAAAGTCTGATATAAAACCATTCTGTAGCTTGGATTAAAAAAAGAACAAAATCTGCTATGTGATAACATTTTTCAATCCCATATTCCAGTGTTGCATTATTTAGTTTTGGTAAAGAAACTGTTGCTAAATAGTGCTTAAGAAGTTTTCCTCTGAAATTTAGAGAGTGTGGGAGATATTATCTAGCAGTTAAATGTTTTTAGATTTTAGTCCAGGTGAATTTAGATAAAAGTTAAGTGGATGTAGAATCATTATCTTTTCTTCTTGTGGGGACTTAAAAAAAATAACACCAGTATCATGTCTATATTAAGTGAGGGTTGAATTTCATTTTTTTATATGAAGGCTCTATTTTAGGTTTTTTTGGAAATTGAATTCAAACATGCACAAAAGCACGAGGAGCCTCCATGTACTTTTAGGATTTATGTTCTAGTTTATTTATGTCTTTTGATTCTTTTAAAAAAATATTCTACTTTATAGTCATAATTTTTTCTTAGTATCCCAATGAGTATATGAGACAAATATGAATATATTAAACTCAGTTAATTATTCTACCCAAGCAGTAGTTCTGATAGCAAGTCTGATATAATCGAATTATTAATTCCGATTATCTATCTTCTGTCATTCCGTTAAATTTTATGTATCTCAGAGATTTCCCATTCTCCACTTGGTGGGTCAGGGGGATGATGGATCTACAGTTGTTTCAAGGGATGAGATGATGTGAAATTCTTTGAATGAAATTTGGAGTGAACTTTTTTTTTTTTTTCTGAGACAGAGTCTCACTCTATTGCCCGGACTAGAGTGCCATGGCGTCAGCCTAGCTCACAGCAACCTCAGACTCCCGGGCTTAAGTAATCCTTCTGCCTCAGCCTCCTGAGTAGCTGAGACTACAGGCATGCGCCACTATGCCCGGCTAATTTTTTCTATATGCATTTTTATGTTGGCCAATTAATTTCTTTCTTTTTTTTTTAGTAGAGACGGGTCTCGCTCTTGCTCAGGCTGGTTTCGAACTCCTGACCTTGAGTGATCCTCCCAGACCTTGAGTGATCCTCCCGCCTCTGCCTCCCAGTTGCTAGGATTACAGGCATGAGCCACTGTGCCAGGCCCTGGAGTGAACTTAATTTAGCTTTACTGGGACAGAGAAAATTGGATTACAAAGTCAACAAATAGGGATAGGATGTTCCAACCTTTCTAATGTGAGTTGCTCTATATTAAGGATGATGTATTACATAGCTCACATAGACAGTGACTATCAGGCATGTAAGCATACTCCTTTGCATTGGTAGTGTTGTGCATCAGGTCATCACTTTGGGGTACTTTAAGTATTAGGAAAATCCAAGAATATTCTGATTAAGGGGAATTTTTGATTATAGTCCAGCTTTTTATCAAACACTTAAGTTTTTTACAACATTACTAAAAAAGTCTTGCACTCACAAACATTTTCAGTGATACAGTGTTCACTACTTCATATAATTCCATTTTCCAATTTTATTTTATTGTATTTTATTTTTTTGAGACAGAGTCTCACTGTGTTGCCCAGGCTAGAGTGCCGTGGCATCAGCCTAGCTCACAGCAACGTCGAACTCCTGGGCTCAAGCGATCCTTCTGCCTCAGCCTGCCGAGTAGCTGGGACTACAGGCATGCGCCACCATGCCCGGCTAATTTTTTCTATGTATATTTTTAGTTGGCCAATTAATTTCTTTCTATTTTTAGTAGATGCGGGGTCTGGCTCTTGCTCAGGCTGGTCTCAAACGCCTGACCTTGAGCGATCCTCCTGTCTCGGCCTCCTAGAGCACTAGGATTACAGGCATGAGCCACCATGCCCGGTCCCATTTTCCAATTTTAGACAAGTCTAATTTTCAGAAAGTTCTTCCCTTATATCAAAAATCTGCTGCCTTACAAGTTGTCTTTCCTTCTGGAATACCAAAAATTAAGTCTGTACTCTTTTCTACATGACAACTCATTAAGTATTCAAAGACAACAGTCATGTCTTCTCTAATACAGTCTTTCAGCTTTAAGCCCACATGGTCCCTGTGTGTAACAGAAGCCATGATACTGTACTTTTCAGTGCAGGATTTACAGTTGCTTTTTAGTGTCATTTTTGAGATTGTTCTTATGCTTCTTGGAGAAGGACAGTTACATAAGAGAAAAGTGATCAGTATTTTCTAAGGTTTTTAATGAGCATAATTCTGTTGTCAGATTTGCTTCTCAAAAGGCTCTGTTGGTTGGTTTGTAGGTTAATAAAACAGACATTTATGAAATTGATTATACTGCAGCATTGAG
Organism: Lepilemur ruficaudatus; assembly: GCA_963574885.1. NCBI lineage: Eukaryota > Metazoa > Chordata > Mammalia > Primates > Lepilemuridae > Lepilemur > Lepilemur ruficaudatus. Next base: position 14,762 of record CAUYRT010034789.1, read on the forward strand.
AAACACTATGTACACGTCCACTCATTACAGAAGCGTGTGTAAGCTGCCATAGTTTGTGTGCATTTATTCATTTTTTTCTAATATGAATTATGATATTCAGTTTACGTACTGGTATTAAAAGACCATTATTGATTGACTGATTGATTGAGACAGGATCTTGCTCTGTCTCCCAGGCTAGAGTGCATTGGCATCATTATAGCTGACTTCAACCTCAATCTTTTGGGCTCCAGTGATCCTCCTGGCCTCAAGCGGTCTTCCTGCCTCAGCCTCCCAAATTTCTAGGATTTCAGGCATGAGCCACTGCACCTAGCCTAAAATAACATTTTAAACACCAGGAGTATCTGAGACTAAGTGAGCCTATAAGTTACTTAGCATTTTGCTTCAAATGAAATAGTGCCATTAAAATCTATTTAATAAATAATGAGCATGCCTTATATGCAAATTACCTAGGAGAGTTTTTAAAAAGGAATGACCCCTATCCTCATGCTTCTTTAAGTAGGGAAGGCGAGATATTTCCACAAACTTTGAAGACTTTTGATAATATTACAGAAGAGTCCTGTGAATATTAGGAGTATAGCATAGAGGTGGAAACAGATCGCTTACTACTGTCAGGTTGAAAATTCAGAGTGAGTAAGAATACTGAAATAAATTTTAGTGAGATCCATTATACTCTTAAAAAAAATCCAGTTTACAGGTTTCAGCGTGCTTAATTTTGTTTTACCTTCTTGATTTTAACAATAATAGCTGACACATTATACTTAGTATGTATCAGCATATAGTATTTTATTTAATCTTCCCAATAACTATGAGAAAAGTACTGATCCCTGTTTACAAATGAGTAAACCAAGGCACCCAAAGTTAAATAAACTTGCCAAAGGTCATATATACATCATGTCTTACAAGAGGTGGGGCTAGTATTTGAACCCAGGTTGTTTGGCTCCAGAGTTCACGCTATATTAAACTGCATTTTTTTGTTTTAAAGAAAAATGTTGGCACATATTTAACAGTATCTTCCTAAACTGTAGTGACAGAATTGTGAAGTAAAGGTTTTGGTAGAGAGAAGGGAGTAGAGGGAACTAATTTAGGTACTCAGGTTCATTTTAACATTCTTTAAAACTTCCCATGTAAGTTATAGGTTTTGAATGTGTGATATATTTAACAACAAAAATTTTAAACGGCAATGAATGGTTCAGATTGGAGTATACAGTATACAATAGGTTATATAAATGGAGCATGGACATAAGGAATTATACTAAGAATTTAGGAAATAAGATCAGTTTTTAGTTTTCTAATATAGCACTTATGGAGATTAAATAGAACCTGTGAGTACTCACCATACAGCTTAAGAAGAAAAATATTATTAATACTGTTCATCAGTTTCTGTATGCCTCTTCCTGATAACAGTTGACTATAGTTTTTGCTCAGTAAGATAACCCCTCCCTTCCACAAAGATTTTTTGGTTCAGCAGTATGTTTTTGAACTGTGTGAAGATGTGTTTACAGTGTCTGAGTGTTCAAGAAAAACTGGCACTTTTTTACTGGAAATAATGGTATATATTAAAATAACATTGGTAGACCATGTGTTTTATGATAATGAACATAATTTATTTCTACAATGTTTTAACAAAATATTCCCCTAAATATTGTCTGAGACAAAAAACAAAAATACCTAGGTTCCTTTAACATAGCCCCATAGCAGAATAACTCCTTTCAGGCATAGCATGTTTAAATACTAAAAGAACTTCAAGCACATCTCATTTAATCATCCAAATGACCATGTGGATCCATATAGCTGCCTGTTTTCTCTATCTGTAGTTTCTTATTTTGAGGAATTTATTTAAGGCTCTTTTCTCTCTGCTATCCTGAAAAGACTAGATTATATAAACTCTTGGTAGGTTCGCTTACATAAATAATAATCTGGAAAAAAGACTGACTATTTAACTTCTAAGGCACGCGATTTAAAGAAATTAGTAGAGTCCTGAAATATTCATTTATGTGGTATGTTCCTATTTTTATAGAAACTGTTTTAAATTTTCATAGTGGGTTTTGTTCTTTTCATCTCTATACTTATTTAAAATATTGTACATAATATGGCAAAAACTTGTTGAAAATAAATCTGTGGCTTTCTTGGGCTGGTGGAGCTGCACACTGCTGCTGTGTATTCAATGTTCTAATTAAGAGTCCAGAGCCATTTTCAGACACTTTTGTATATGAAGATTCCAATTTTTTAGTTCTAGGTTATAGTGAGCTATCATCATACCACTCTACTCCAGCCTGGGCAACAGGGTGAGACCTTGTCTCTTTAAAAAAAAAATTCCAATTTTTTAACAGTAATAAGTCTCTATGACTAATAATTTAGGCAGCCGATTTTCAGAAAGAGCCTTTATGTCTTTGCGTTTGTTAAATATTCTGTAGTTGTCTGCTTCATTTTATTTTGAGTGAGACTTAGATTTTTGTTTGCTGGTGAATTAGATACCTACCCTTTTATAGTACAGAGCTTCCCAGCTAATCAAGTCTTTGATAGTTTTTAAAGTTAAAATTCTGAGCTTTGGAAAGGTTGATAAAATTAGATAAATATGTAATATGCTTTGGCTTTTTAATTTGTAGTGCGTAGATCCTTTAATAAAGTGTATGATTTAAGTATGGTGTCATAAAGTAAGTTTTGTCAGTGAGGGAATTAAAGTACCAAAACAAATATTGGTTATTTCCATAGTCATTTTTTTCCTTTATTCATTTTTATGACATACCAGAAAACCATATCTCAGCAATTTCTAAGAAGCACCTACAGTGCTGTGATCTCTTTAGTTACAAAGAGACCAGAATAAGAATTTCTATTTAAGGGAAGAAATGGTAGTTTTAGGTCATTTATTCTTTTTTAAAGATTGCTTCAGAAAACAGCTTTAATTTCTACCAGTGTACATTAAATCTCTCAAAACCAATCTGCCAGTGCCTCTTTCTGTTTTTTCCCCCGAATGTATATTTTAATATTTAGTATAGTTCTTTGAGAGGACAGAGTTACATTGAGTATAGATAGCCTCTTTAGCATGGCCTTCTCCCTTTGCCTGTTAACCACTGTGGAGTCCTCTCAGTTTCCAGGTTTGTTTCATCAAAAATGGAAATTGTAAATACTCTACCACATTGAAACAATTAGAAAATACTGAGGGAAGTTGACATGAACGCAGAAGCAAGGAATATAAAGGTGCGTCCTAGAAACTCCTTATCAGTGAGCTCAATATTTTATCCCCAAAAGTTTTTTGTATATTATTAAAAGTAATTTGTGATGCTATCAGTCATCAAAGGTTAAATTAGTAGTTCTTAGTCCTATCAGGCCTAATGACTGATTTTTCTAATAATTGGTAATCTGTACTCTTCTGAAATGAACTTCCTTGATGGCTGCGACACATACAACTTTTTAAAAAAGGCACCAACACACATACATACATATGTATGCACACACAGGCTCTGACCAAAAAAAAAAAAAACAAAAAACCTCTTTTCAGAATGCTCATTAAGGGACATTACAGCTTCTGTAGAGAATAAGTGGTTTGGAATTAAGTCATGCTAAAACAACCCTATTTTTATGGGATTACTAGAGGGGTCCAGGACATAGTAGCCAGACCATAGGCAGTCTTCTGAACTAACTATCGGTCATGGTAGAGGAATGTGGCTTTATGCTGCGTAATTGAAAGGTCATTCCCAAAGTAAGTTTTCACTCGATGTTACCTGAGAGGCAAGTATGCAGAGAGTGCTAGAAAATTCATGTCTTGGCCCCATCCTGTCTAACATTTTTTATTCATTTAAATGGCGGTCTTTGTGAATTTACAGATGGTCAAAACTACAGGTAGTAGTTCTCTAGATTTCAGGATTTGAAAAGCTATGATGATCTATTCAAGATATTTATCTTAATAGAAATTTAAATGTAAAATTTAAAATAGAGATAAATGTGAAGTCCTGTACTTAAGTTTCTAGCCTCAATTCCAGACTTTATTAGATTGGTTTATTAGAGTTCATATAAAAACAGTCCTGGGTTTTAGGTGATTGGCGTGAACACTTGAGGTGTCATGCCCTTCCCCATTTAATAAAAATAGGTGTTTAGAATGGTGGACCTTCATTTTTAAGGGAGTTAATTAGAATGGAGAAGGGTCAGGAAGTCATGAGAAGCAGTAAATGGATGTTTAGTATTCAGGTTGGTTAAAAGGAACTTTGAAGAGGGTTATAGTCATTTTCAAATATTTAAAGAATTTTGTATGGAAGTAAAATTGGATTTATTTTGTGTAGGTCTAGAATGTAGTGGGTAGGGAGACTAGAAGGATGATATAGGACAATGTATTTGGATTTAATCATAGAAATTTCTTTCTATAGAAAGATAAGGGAATAGGGCTGTTGTGTGAGCTTTTGGGCTTCCCTTTGCTGAAATTTTGCCTCATTTAGTTTACCGCCTGCTAGGGAAATTATCCTTTTCATATGGATGGTAATAATATTTAACCTAAATTATGTTGTCTGTTAACCATAGTTTTGTATTTTAGGACAGACTCAAGTCTAAAAAATCTGAAAGTCAAGCATGTAGACACATTCATTACAGAGGGTTAAGTGGATAGGATATATTTCCAAAGGAGATGTGGCCAGGCGCAGTGGCTCACACCTGTAATCCTAGCACACTGGGAGGCCGAGGTGGGAGAATCGCTCAAGGTCAGGAGTTCGAGACCAGCCTGAGCAAGAGCGAGACCCCCGTCTCTACTAAAAAATAGAAAGAAATTAATTGGCCAACTAAAATATATAGAAAATATTAGCCGGGCATGGTGGCAGGTGCCTGTAGTCCCAGCTACTTGGGAGGCTGAGGCAGAAGGATCGCTTGAGCCCAGGAGTCTGAGGTTGCTGTGAGCTAGGCTGACGCCACGGCACTCTAGCCTGGGCAACAAAGTGAGACTCTGTCTCAAAAAATAAAAATGAAAAAAAAAAAAAAAAGAATGGGAGTTTGTTAAACTCAAATGATTTTATGTACAATTTAGAAACTTTACCCAAATTGTGGATTTGTGAGAATTAGGGAAGAGCTCCTGCATGTGCTCTGAGGTCATTTCCAGTTCAGTTCATCCATGGTTATTGAGCTTCTCCTATGTCAGGCACTGAGAGAACAAAACTAATGAATCCTCCCACTTGCTCACAGTTGCCATATTCTTACACCTTTAGCTAGCCCTTCTCACTTTCTAGCACCAATTTCTTTATTTGTAGGTGTTTCAGCCAGAAGTAGCACACCAAACACCGGTGCTGACAACATCAGATCTAAAACGTATTCATATGAATCCACTCTCTAAACATACATGTAGCAGGCACCATGCCAGGTTTTTTGTTGTTGTTTTATTTCATGTTTTGTTTGAGGAGAGCAAGAGTTGGAAAATAAAAATTGGGAAAGATGGCCTATCTTCAGTGTTCACAGTCAGATGGGGGGTAGACAGAACAAATAACAAGAGGTCAGGAGACCACAAGTTACACAAAAAGTGTGTAAAGTACCATGGGAACAAAGAAAGCAAGTAACTGCTTAGGTAAGTTGAGGAAGATGTCACTCAGAAGATTACAGATAAAGCTGTGTCTTAAATGAGAATTTAACAAGAATAGTATCACATAAGGGCAGTGCATGACATCTCTGGGAAGTATGAAATAACCATCTGGGGCCAGAGCACAAGAAAGTACTGGGAAATAGGATGGAAAGGCAGATTTTTGATTCTGCAGGGCTTCCTTGCAAGCTGCCTAAGGAGTTTGCAACACACGAATGAGCCTTAGAATATTTTTAAAGATTTATGTTTTAGAAAGCTCCAATAGCAATGTGGAAAATGGATTAAAAAGAGACAGAGGAACCAACTGGACTTTGCTTAAACTGTGAGGAACAGGTTACCTGGCTTTCCCTACTCAATAGTTCAAAAATGTTGAGATTTGCAAAATGTCCCACACTATTATACCTGCACTAAGTCTGTATCAGTATTTGCCATTCTATGCATCCATGTGTGTGCATACTACCTATTCAACAGGTATTAAGTGTCTTCTTTATGCTGGACACTGGGAATAAAATGATGAGCAAAAACAGATATGGTCCTGCCTTCAATGAGTTCATAGTTTGGTGCGGGAGATAACATTATGAAGGAATTTCAAGCACAGGGTGTGTGAGTGCAGAGTCTGGCAAGTCTTAGGTTAAGGGAAAACTGCACGGATAAAGTAACATTTGCGTTATCACAAAAATATGAGAAGCCCAAGAAAGCATTAATCTATGTTTTTTTCAGCTACCAAAGGAGAGGGATCATAGGTAGTGAAAAGAATAGGGACTTAAAGATCCTAGCTTCAGATTCCATTCACAACATCCATAAATGAAACATCCATTAACTAAATAGTCTTGGGGAATGAATTTAATCTCTTTGATAGGATTCTATCTTCTCACACAGTTGTGAGAACTGTGTGAACGTACCTAGAGCACAGTGCCTGATCAAGAGAAGGTATTCAAAAAATGTTCATTTAATTTCCCACTTTCTTCACCCTTCAAAATCAGACTAAGACAGAAATATTTCTTTTCATGAAAGTAAATGATTTTTCCCAGTTTTCCTAAATGAAGTGCCAGGGATCTGGTAAAAACCTTTGGCAGCTGAAAATTTGGCCTATTCTCACAGAATCCTGGACTAAGAACTTAAAAATCTAATTTACGAGGGAGATTTTTTAAGAACACTTTTTAATCTTCCCAGTGTACTTCCAACTTCTATCAATATCGCTGCCAAAGAAAAAGGAAGATATAAATACTTTAAAAAAAGCTAGAGAAAAAGCAGAAAATGTAGGTTTTAAAAAGCATCAAATAATATAGAACTGTATAACTGGACTGTTTTCTTCTGCTAATCTCCATGAGTAGTATAAATTAAACCACATATAACAGGAGTTCTGGAGGAGAAAGAATAGAAAATTAAACGGAATCTAAGTTTAACACAAAAGCAAACTGATAAAAATGGTAATTGGTGGATACCTACTATCCAATAAATAAAGCAATTTTTAAAAAGTCATTTTAAAATAGTATTAAAGCAGAAAATGTACATTAGTTTCTGAGGAAAAAATCAGGCTGAACCAAATTAATAGTTTATGGATTGATATAACATAGCTTTAATTCTATACTCATTTTAATTTTTATTCTTATGTTTGTATTCCAACAAATGTACTTTATGTATTTGTCTGTCTAAATTGAGAGACTGAATATATGTACTTATTGACCAGTAAAATATGTTTAGAACTTTAATAATTCAGAACAAGTCAAATTACAAAGCTGTAAGATTTAGCAGATCATCAATTCACAACCATCATTACCTAGGTTCATTTTTACGTAAGTACTTGAATTATTTTTAATGGCCCTTTACAAGTTCATTAACTATATCTAGATCTCATCTGTAATTTTTACAATGAATTGAAGTTATACTAAATAGTACCTCACTACATTATTTTCTCCCAATTTTCTAAAGCAGCTCTGTTCTCCATGATCATTTCAGAATAGCTAACCATAATTCACAAGTTACCTTCATTTTTGACCCTTCAATTAGCTGATTTGCACACAAATACAAGTAATACTATAAAGTAGTATAATATTGCAAAGTAATATCATGAGAAAAAAGTTTTAAAAAAGTAGTTGCTGTCACCTGGAAATAGAAGTAAATTTGTACTTTTTAAGTAATCTTAAACTCTAAACCAGTAGTGAGAGGCAGTATAAAATTAGTGGTTCAATATAAAGTATCCTGCATTAAAGAGTTGAGATCTGAGTTCCGGCTTGGCTCAGGTGTCTGCTACCCCTATGACTATGTATAAGTCATTTAGCTTTTCTAAAACTCAGCATACCATATTTAATGAAAATCATATATTTGGAATCTCTTGGCTAGGTGCAATGGCTCACACCTGTAATCCTAGCACTTTGGGAGGTCAAGGTGGGAGGACTGTTTGAGGCCAGGAATTTGAGACCAGTCTGAGCAACATAGTGAGACTTCATCTCTACAAAAAAATAGAAAAATTAGCTGTACATGGTGATATGCGCCTGTAGCCTCAGCTACACGGGAGGCTGAGGCAGGAGGATAACTTGGGCCTAGGAGTTTGAAATTGCTGTGAGCTATGATGACACAACTGCACTCTAGCCCAGACAACAGATCAAGACCCTGTCTCAAAAAAACAAAAACAAAAAAACCAGCTCTCTCTCTCCTACACACACCTCCTCCCCACATACAAACACAAAACCATAACTCTCCTGATACAATTTCAAGAATAAAAGGCATGGTTTAACAAATAGCAAAATTTCCAAACTTGGATTCTAAGTGGAACTATTCTAATTCAACAACTATTTTTATTGAGTTAAAATAAAGTATCTCTGTGAGTGGGAGGGTATCTCAGGCAGGGGAAGAGCTCAAGAAGGCTAGATTAGAAAAGACTTTGTATATGTGAAGCACATAAATCATTAGTATAGATTAGTATAGCTACATTAAAAATGTGGCAAGGGGGAGGTGGCAGTGGCAGCGGCAGTAGTTGTGGTGTCAGAAGATGCCAGAGGAACAAAATAATGCAGGGTTTTCTAGGCCATAATACTAAGTTTGACCTTCATCTCAAGAACAGTGAGGAGTCATTAAGGGTCTAAGCAATGATGTGGCATAATTTGTTTTCCATTTTTGAAAACTTACTCAGGCTGCAATGCACAGAAGAGCCAGCAAGTATGCAAGACTGGAGACAGGGAAACCAGATGAGACAGCTTTCTTGAACTGAAATGACGAAGGCCCAAATTAGAAAGCAGTATAACAGCAATTAAGAGTAAGGTCTCAGCATTTGCCTGCGTTCAAAAACCCACATTTTCCACTTATCAGATGTACAGCTTTGAGCAAGTTGCTTACTGCTATAGTTTGAACATGTCCCCCCAGAAAGCATGTTGGAAATTTAATCCCCAATGCAACAGAGTTGGGAGGTGGGGCCTAATGGGAGAAGTTTAGGTCATGAGGGCTGGATTAATGCCAATTATAAAAGGGCTTGAGGCTGTAAATTCAATCTCTTCCTTGTTCTTCCCCTCTCTTGCCCTTCTGCCTTCTGCAGCCAGATGAGGCAGCACAAAGGCCCTCACCAAATGCCAGCACCATGCTCTTGGACTTCCCAGCCTCCAGAACTGTGAGCCAAATACATTTCTGTTCATTGTAAATTATCCAGTCTGTGGTATTCTGTTAAACCAGCATAAAATGAACTAAGACACTTACTCTCTCTTCATCTCAGTTTTCTCTATGATCCAGATAAAAATCTTCACAGGATTCTTGCCAAAGAATAAAATATTAAACATATAGCAGTTGCCATGTTGCCTGATACAGAATAAGAATGCAAATGTTTATTGTTATTATTATTAGTGGAATGTGAATGGGATGGAGAAATGATAATAAATAACTGGAAGGTATTTAGGAGATAGGAATTCACAGTTTGGATATAAGGAAAAGGATGAATTTATACACTGTAATTTCGGACTTGGATGAGATAAGAAACATACAAGGTTTGAAGGTTCCACAGCAGGTTTTAAGGAAAAGATAGTGTTCATTCTTGAACATACTGACTGTGAGATATGCCAATAGATGGGTGAATAGCTCTAAAGTGAAGGAAACAGATCAAGGCTGGAGATTTGAAATTCAGAGAGACAGATGGTAATTAAGTTCACAGGTATTGGTGAGAGTCCCTAAAGAATATGCAGAGTGAAGAAATGACACTAGGTAGAACCTAAGGAACATCAATATTTAAAGGATGGGCAGAGGAAGAGAAACCTGCAGAGGACACTGAGAGCAACAGGCCAGAGAAGAGAATAATAGTGTGAAATGTCAAGAGAAAAACAGTGTTTCAAAGAAGAGGGAGTATTCAACATCATCAATACTGCCAAGCAGTGAAACAAGAACTGAGTTTTCATTGGATTTAGCAATAAAGTTATTTATTCACGTAATAAATATGTACCAAACATTGTGCTAGGCCCACGAGGTACACACGTGATAAAAAAAATAAGATACTTGTACACATAGACTTTATGTTGTGAAGACAGACAGTAAACACATAAAATATCTGCAAATTGTGATAAGGACTATGAGCAGAGACAGACAGGCATGATAGTACAATGCAGAGGCCAGCTTTAGGGAGTTTGGGAGGGCAGCTGAGGAAAGAAAATTTAAGCTGAAACCAAAGGCAAGAAAGGGCTTAGAGAACTGGTCAGAGAATTAAAAGAAGCCCATGTGGCTACAGCACAACAATGGAGGAGGGATGGAGAGAGAGAAGCTAAATCATGTTTGTAGATCATGCTTAGGGTACAGTGAGAAGAGTTTAAATGATGACCTGTAAACATTTGAAAGTAAGGAAGTTCAGATCACTCTAATAGTAATTAATAGTTTGGCATTCCTCATTTATACTAGTCTTAATAACTAGAAATAGTAAATTTTACTGTTCTTTCAACAATTAACTACTCATTATAACAATATCAAAAAAAGTTTATATCTAAAGGATACTACATGATTATAAGCATGTCACCTGTTGTAATAATTTTAGTAATCCCCCTTTAAACTTCTTCCATACATATTTCTCAAATCTGTTTGATTCTATCATTAAATTATATTTATCTGAGGTACTCATTTTCCAGCAATGTACATCCAAATTTGAATGTTTTATAACAAGATTCTACAAGGTGTTAACTAAGATGTCTATGGGTCAATAACATAACAAAAAAAAAAAACTGATTAAATTCATTTTTTTGAAAGATTATATTTTGTAGTTTCAGCTTCCTGTTTCCTTAACATATATTTATATACATACATATAATAAAAGCTGATGAGAAAAACTTGGGCTTGATTCTGAACAGCTGAATTATATGTTCATATTATTTTTTTAATTACCTTACTGCAAGAGGAAGAATTTATGGCCCATATTTCACAAAGATGTCTATAATAACAAATCCTACCATTTACTTAGTATCTATTATCAAGCAGTGAGCTAGGCACATTACACAAATTATCCCTGAAAAATAGGTATTCTGCTTCCCATTTTACAGATGAGGAAACCATCTCAGACAGTTTAGGTGACTTGCCCAAGCCTGCAGACCTAGAATTTAAGCCCATTTCTGCATGCTCAAAAACTCTGGTCACTATACCAAGATGCCTAAGACTATTAATAGACTTGGTTCCTTAAAAATACCTATCATATACAAGATACTAAATCATAAAAATGAATTATTAAATGCTAAAAAATATTTTGTTTTTTAATAAACTATGTACAATGTTGAAACATTAGCCAGACACACCATTCTTACACAGGTATAATATATTCCTCCCTTTGGTATAATAACTTGATTTCAATTTTTTTCAATATTGGAGAATAAAGATAAAAGGATGCTATAAAAGATAATCACACTGTATTTAAGGTCCAAGAATTACCATTCTGGGTAAAAATTTTTTCCTGGTTATTCCTTAGTATAAATATTAAATCCAATGAACTGCCAAAAACTGCCTGTTCTCACAAAACTTGTTTCTGAAAATTAAAAATTACAAATTGGCCTAAGATGCTCAACAGAAAAACCTAACCTCTGATTAGAACCTCTAAATGTTACTATTTCTCTGAATGTGGTAGGCAACGAGTCTGAATAAAAGCATCATAATTTGCTCTAAGCAAAATCTATAGATTTATTGTATTGTGAGCTCTTTCTACTAATGTTTGTCAAGTAGCCAAGTCATCTACCAAGATACTGTTTGAAGAAGTCTAGATATTTCACAAAAAGAAACTGCTGCCAGATTATCTTTATTTTCCTTAATAAAATACACACAAGAGCACAAAATTCACTTATATATCATCATTTTACAAGTATAAATAATGTTCAGAATTCAAGTACAGTCAAGTGCAGAGATACTTCCTATGTTACTATGTAAACATAAACTAATTATATACATCATGTGCCTCTGGCCCAGCTGCAAAATAAAAGATATCAAAAAGAAATACTGCACTTGACTGTACAATTGCATTCTTATTAAGAATTCATACCAACGTCTATGTAGTTATAGTTACAACTTTCATACCACTTAGCTTAATGTAAACACCTAAATAGACATTTCCCCCTGCTAGCAAATATCTTAAGAGTTAAAATTCTATCCATTTTTAATAATGAAATATTCAAAATCTTAATTGGGTTTCATTTCTTAAAACAAACACTATTAGGGAACTTATTCCTAACCAAAGTTCTTCCTATGTCAAAATGGATATTTACAGGTTATACATACAGAAAACAAAAATGTTATTATGTTTGTTTACTTTTAGAATGGACAAAAAAAAATGTAAAAGTTGTCTAAATAGTGTGGGTCTCTGTACATTGAAAAAGATCTTACTTCACTGATATCACTTGCTTTTAATTTTAATACCCAGTAGATGTAACTTTGACATGTTCAAATAGCTAGGCAAGCTGAATACAAATGATACCAAGCATATTCTTAGAGGGGCAGAAAAAAAAAAAGAGTACCACTTAAAAAGCAATAACAGACATCAACAAGACTATAAATATCCAGTTGAAGGCACATGGAAGCATTTACTACTTTGCCATCAAAGATTCTTCACTTGGTTCAGGATTAGGAATAGAGTCATCTCTCGAAACTGTTGATTTGGCTTCATTCATTGAGGTTTCCTCATTCTCAGTCTCTTCTTGTTTCTCCTCTGGTTCCTCTGAGCCAGATGCTTTTTCAATCACTTGGTTTGTCTGCTCTGTGGCTGATATTTTGTCATCTGTCTGCTCTGTACTATTATCAAGAACATCTTGTTCTTCTACAGATTCTGAAAAGATAAAGATTCAAAACTTTAGGAATACGTAAATATTAAAGCTGCTAAATAAGGCAAGCAAAAGATAAATATACACACATGCATACATATACACATGGACTAAGAAACAGCATTGTCTAACACTATCCTTAAAATCTTTAGGAATAAGTACCTAACTCCCTATATAGCATACCATTTGTGAGTTAGTATGATTGAAGAAAAAAAATTTGGAAGAAATAAACTCATAAACATACTTTTATCTAATTTCCCATACTTTTATATAAAATGAATCCCTAAAAACACATTTAAAAGTTGAATGTTTGAAAATCAAAGTCCCAACAGAATTATTAATATTTACTATAAGACAACAGTCCAGCATACAAAGCAAATGTATTAACTCCCAGATTATATTTGCCAAAGGAATTGTTTCCCTAGTGTCCTGGCCACCCCGTGAGCAATGTGTAAATGTATACTTTTTTGTGCATGTGTGTGTGGGCAGTGCTTTCTCACATGGATGTATGTCTCTATTACCCAAGGACTCAGAAAGTCAGAATCCATCTTTCCCTAAGGCATGACAAGTCTCTCCTCATCCCTTTATAAGACAAATCCTCTGTGTTTAACACCTGGGTCAGAAGATGCTACATATCTAGCATTCTAACGAAGGAAAGGGAAGGGTCATTTCCCCCATCTCCAAAGAAGAAGCTAAGTAAAGGTCTTGGTTCCTACCTAAAAATTACTCCCTCTATACTCTCTTTTTGAGTTTTATTAAATTAAAATCCCTTAATAACAATTTAATTATAGGAAGTTTATTAAATAAACTGCCTTTAATTCTTTGAAATTTAAAGAACAGGATGGGGAAGGGAATGACAAGAGCAGACAAACTTTGGGTCACTCAATTTCCAAGTCAAAGATAAAAATCCAGCTTTGAGGTATTTGTTTTGTTTTTGTAGTAAATAGCAATTAATATCCTTGCTAGGAGAAATATGGCTAAACCATGTCAGCTAAGCAAAAAAGCAGATTTTCCTACCCTCATCGAAGATGCCTTATGATATATTACAAATGTTACTGATTCAAAAAATCTGGAGGGAAGGCCAGCCTACTTAGTAAAAAGTTCTAGTTAAGTTCCTTATATAGTACAGGCCAGAGTTTGCTAAATAAATAAAATTAATTAATAGCTTTATAAAGAAATTATGGTTACATGCACACATGTTAACATGGAAGTCTTAGAAATTCATGGTTTTACCATACCAGTTTTAATAAATACAAATTATCTACAGCTCACACACTCTATGCCAAGACTTTAAAAATATTTAAAGAGAATTACTTCCTTAAGCAGATACCTTGGACTCTGGTTTGCAGAATTAATTATAACCACCTTCTTCCTTTTTATACGTAGAATAAAGGCCCAAATTCCAGAATTAGGGACATCCAACTTAATGAGGTTTTACTATATGAAAGCTTCATATAATCACAAAGAGTAGTGAGGAATGTTTATAATCATATTTGTGCCAAATTTCATAAAACCCTGCTTGTATCTTAATAAGGAACTTAAAATGGCATTGCTACACAATTTGGAATCTTAAAAAAATCCAAGGCAGAAAAGCAGTAACTCACTCAAGTTTTGTTATTTCAATGTTCCAGGGCACAAAGGAAAAGCAGAAAGGGCAAATAAAACTATGGACATGTACAAATCATTTCTGCTACAACAGCAAGCAAGTTCTTCCATGGAAAACTTCAAGAGTCACCAATCATTTGTAATTCTACCCTCACAGAATTTATCCAGGGTAGAATTTAAGAGTCATGGTTTTCCACAACTCTCTGGCCAGAGAGCAATATTTACTTGGCAAGGACTTAAAATTTGTTATAGTTTAATAAGCCTTCTGAAACAAACCAATAAAGCCATAAGAAATAGAAAAGCAAAAAGCTCAGAATCCAGAACTCAACTCACCAATACACGTTTAACTGAACAAAGGCCCACATAGTTTGTCATATTCTGACACACTGTCTCAATACTGTACTGAAACAGGTGATGTATCAAAATTCAAGGCTTATCATATTAAAGTTTTGTGATGTTACTAAACTGTTATGTTGCCAAAATAGATCCTTTACTACTCAAAGTCAATTTAATTTAAAAATTATGGTGTCTACAAGACCCGAAGAATGGGTTCCACCTGTACTCACCATCAAATTGGTATTGACTGATTATTCCTGTTTTTAAAACTAGAGCTTAAATTGCTCGAGAACAGATCTTTATCTAATCATGTGATGAGGCATTTTTCCAAAGCACCTAGTGCAGGGCTAGGATTGTGGTAGATGCTCATTAAGGGTCTGGAAATAGGCAATAATATTAACAGAATGGCCTTCTATTAAATGCTTATAATTGCAAGAAAGAGTCAGGAAGAAGGGCAATGGCTGGGGAAAAGCAAAATACCTACTTGCTGTAAATAACCTCCCACAGTGTTTGAGAAATAGCATTTGGGAAAGGCTAGATGCCTCTCCCAGGCTATGGAATTGTGTGATGAAGATGCCATTATTCCCAGTTTAGAGGGGAAAGAACTGAATTTCAGAGAGGCAAGTATCTTGCCCAAAGCCCCATGGCTTGATCAGGGCAGAGTCAGAAGTCCAACTCAGTTTTGATGGATTTCAAAGCATTTTCCAGAAGGGTTTATTAGGTATCAGTTTGAGAACACCCTCCTGCACATAGTAGGTGCTTAGTCAGTGCTTATGAAGTGACGTTGATTCTCACAGCAGTTCTTAGAGAGACAGAGCAGCTGGTAGAACCATGCTTATTTGCGTTCATACTCCCAGCCCCTGATGCCTGCTGAGCCCTCCATAAATGCAAGTTGTAGTTGAGGAAACGGGATTCAGGGAAGGGCTGCAGATGGTGTGGCCGGGGCGTAGACCCGATATCTATCCTGTTTGCCTTGCACTTCGCGGCTGCTGATTCATAGGTGGAGATGGAGCAGCGAAGACGGTACCTGGGAAAGCGAGGGGGCGGGGAGGCGGCATTGCATTTCATCTCGGCATTTATATTTCCCCCGAGTGGATCCCACTGCATTTCAGGACCAGTGCAGAGTACCTAATTGAAATCCGTAATTCCAGCCCTCATTAATAACCAATCTCGGCAAGCAGAGAGCTCCACCACCACTAATGATGAGCACGATGCAGACACAGGTCTTCAGAGGGGAACAGCAAGTCCCTGCTTCATTTTACAGTTGATTAGAGTGAGTTAAACTTTGCCCTGCTTGTAAGTTGTATATTTAATATGAGAAGTTGGCAATATGTGAAGTTATCAAAATACCACAGGTGCATTGGCGGGCCTCCAGCCGGCATCGCTCATCCTAAACAGCGTGGTGACCCCGTAGAAATGGGTCTGGGACGCCATGGCACAAGATGGATAATTCGATTGAACCTAATCAGTCCTAGGGAAACAAGAGACCTTCATCAACCGACTGCAGGTGCACGAGGAGTCCATCAGGAAGGTGAGCTGGCCCCAGCGCCCCCTGCTGGCAGAATCCGTCGCCGCCCACGGGTGTGATGGGCAGGTATCCGGATCCGGCTTTGGGATCCTGGGTTCTCTACTGCTGATGTGCGGTGTGGCCTCGGGCAAGGTTTACTCCTTCTCTGGGCCCCAGTTTTGCCATCTGTGCAATGAGAGACCGAGGCTCCATGGTGTCAGGCTTGCTATGCTCGGGCATATTGCTCCTGTATCCCTTCTCGTCGGAGTGCGTTTCCGCAGACCTTGCGGGAGGTGATTTACAGCAAGCGGACGCTCCTTGCTTCCTGCAATCCTGCCCGCTCTCTGGACTCCTTTTCCCCTTTCACATCTCTCTGCCGAGCTATCATCTAAAATCTCTTCAACTCAATAACTTGCATTTTCCAAATAGGTTCATGTCCCGGACCCTTTGTTCTTTCTATTTTATTTACCTTGGGATACCCCCGTCATCCTTTGGACATCATCTCTTCCTGGGAGACTTCTACTCATCCTTCAGTACCCACGTCACATATGCTCTCTGATTATATTAGTTCACCCGGGACGGTGACAAGAGTTGAAGCGTGGAGTTGTTAGACTTGGGGTTGAGTCCTGCTTCTAAGACTTATTTATGACTTTGGACCAGTCATCAGACCTTTTAGAACCTCAAAAGCATTCATATGTATTTACCTATTTAATTAATTAATTTTAAATTGACAAGTAAAGCTTGTATTTGCATTTCATCTCAGCATTTTATTTTCTGTGGTGAGAACACTTAAAATCTACTCTCAGTGATTTTCAAGAATGCAATACGTTGTTATTAATGGTGGTTGCTCTGTTGTACAATAGATCTCTTCAACATATTCTTCCTATCTCAAATCTTGTATCCTCTGACCAACATCTCCCCAATCCCCAACCTCAGCTGTGCTCATCTATTTAGAGGGCTCAAAGTATATTAGGAGATTAAAAATTCTCTCCTTTCTTGGCATCTAAGACAGAGATAACTTCTTCCCCTTTATCAGGAGTTGGCAACATTTTTTCTTTAAGGAACCAGATAATAAATACTTTAGGCATTGCGAGCCACAAGGTCTCTATTGCAACAACACAGCTAGCTCTGCCTTTGCAGTGTGAAAGCAGTCATAGACT
Source organism: Lepilemur ruficaudatus (assembly GCA_963574885.1). Taxonomy (NCBI): domain Eukaryota; kingdom Metazoa; phylum Chordata; class Mammalia; order Primates; family Lepilemuridae; genus Lepilemur; species Lepilemur ruficaudatus. The sequence continues at coordinate 32,183 of CAUYRT010034789.1, forward strand.
GTATGGAAATACATGGGTGTGGCTGTGTTTCAATAAAACTTTATTTAAAAAAAAAGGCAGCAGGCTCGATTTGCCAGCCTCTGCTCATAACATCGTAGGTAAAGACCCCACACACTGACTAGCACCCGGTGGCTGCTGTGTCAATCTTTCCCGCTAGGCTGTGCCTCCCTTAAGGAAAGGCTGCTTTGTTTTTCTTTGCATCCCTAGGACCAGATCTACGAGTTATTTCATTTAATTCTCTCAGCAATCCTGTAAGACACTATTATATCCCTATTGTCTAGATGAGAACACAGAGGCAGAGAGAGTTAAATAATTTAGTTGGTGAATGGTGAAAGCAGGCCGGCTCCTGAGTTCGTGTCTCAACTGTGACCCCACAGTAACTAGGACACGAAGTCCTGAAAGCTATTAGCTGACTGAGCATTGAAGCCAGTAATGCCATAATTTCCCACCCTGCATTTATGGGCCTGGATTTCAAGACCCAGAAACAGGACTTACTGTTCTCCCAAAGCAGCATTTATTGTGCATCTGTCCCTGTTAAATTCTACCATTAGGTTGGCACATCTCTCAGACCTGTTCAAATCTTTTTGGATTTTGATACTTTTGCTTAATGTGCTCGCATCCTGTATCTCCTGCTTTGGAACTGTCCACCCTTTTTTCTGGAGGTGTCCCAGCCAGAGATGACTGTTAAATTAATTTTGAATAAAGGCCTGGACAGAGACTGGGTTAGAAGTTGTGCTGGTTCTTAGGGTGTCTTGCCAAGCCTATTTCCCGTGGATTAAGTCCTAAATCCCTATAGTTTAAAAACAAAAATCTGTTAACTTGGCACCTGGAAAACTGAAAGTCCTTGAAATTCTGGTCTAGTCCCCAAACTTCTCATGGTCTGAGTCAACGGAAGCATGTTGGTTTGATTTTATTGAAGTATAAAACGCAGGCAGCAGAAGCGGATGTGAATGTTGTCCATTTTAGCTTTCGCATCCTTAGCATTTCCTATGGTCCAGGGTCTGTACTAAATGTATTATATACCCAGTTTCCTCTAATGTGTATGGGGGACCTCTGGGGTATGGGACATGAGCCCCACTTCACAAATGGGGAAACTGAGGCTCGGTAACTTACCCAAGTCACAATGGTATTAAGAAGTGAAGCTGGAATTCACACCTAAAACTCTCATTTCAGCTGCAATCTACTAGTAATTGACCTGTTTAGCTCGATTTATCAGAGTAAAAATGTGTAAGGGAAGGGGAGGGGGCCTAAGACCTGCTGAATGTCCATTGTACGCCATGTGCTCTGCCAGCCTTATGGAATTCAGGCTTCCTAACATCTCTACAAGGCAGGAATTTTTCTTCCTATTTTATAGATTGGGGAATGGGTGTTCAGAGAGGTTGCACATTTCTCTCAAGGTCACAGGACTGACAAGTAGAGGAGCAACACTGAGTCCAAGGATACCTGCCTCCAAAGACTGACTCTGCTCTCTGGAGCAGAGTGGGATTCTTGTTGCCCTTTGGAAGCACAGGGAATATTTTTAAAATAGAGATATCCGATTCCAGCAAATTCCTGATTTCATTGAGGGTCAGGGGTGAGGATCATGCATCTGTATTTTTAAAAACTCCAGGAGATTCTGATGTGTAACCAGGGCATGAGCCCTGCTCATTGGGTAAGGGTGGGTGGAGTTGACTAGGGAAACTGCTAGGTCCTTTTCTACTTCCCAGGGCTCTATTATTACAGAGAATTAGAGCAATAATTATTATATTTAGGGTCAACGAAAAGGATGAAAGAATATAAATGCTTATGTCAGAGATTTATAATTGCAGAGTTATAATGAGACACAAAGTTTGAAGCCAAGGAGGCATGGGGACCTCGAACTCTAAGTTCCTGGAGGAGAGGGGTTGGGGGGCACCTGAGGGAGGCAGGTGAGCATGGCATAATGAGCTCTCATCTAGCCCCACCCACGTGAATTTAAACCCCTGCAAGCCATGCAGATACGTTCAAATCAGCTGCAACTGCTCAGCTGTCAGTTTCCACGTCTGCAAAGTGAGAATGGAAGTGATGTCCACTCCATGGGCTGCGAGGGATATCCAGTGGATACCAAATGCATAGAGCAGTGCTGTGTGCAGTAGGCTTGCAGTCCCTGTTGGCAGTTGTTGTACCTGATTGCAGGTCTGGGCTTTCTCTGATATGATTGTAACTTGTAACCCAAAAGCAAAGCTTTTACCCTCTTTGACAAAAAAAAAAAAAAAAAAAAATTCCAATTGACTCACTCATCCAAGGCAGGGTTGAGCACAGGCTAAGCCAGCAGGCATTACTGTGCTCCTACTGTGCATCTAACCTGGATCTGTTCCCAGGCTTCCACGAGAGTCAGAGAGGGAGGAATGCAAAGGGCTGTGGGCTCCAAGGATGGTTGGCTCGTACTGCCTGGGCCACCTAGCAGAGGGGACAAGAGAGCAGGGATCCTGCTCTGTGCTAAGAGCTTCGTGTGCGTTATTTCATTTAACTCTTTCCCCACACCTTGACTATCTGTGTTTGAGAAAGTCCCTCCCCTCTCTGGGCTTCAGCTCTTTCCCCTGTACAACAAGATCTCAAGACTGGATGATCCCATTTAGGTGAGCAGGGCTAAGCCTCTTTCATTATTATTACCCTGCGTACCTTCTGAATTAAAAAAAAGTGCAAAAGGAACCATATAAACGTGTATCAGCTCATTCCTGACGTCCCATCTGGTCTAAGACGGATGGTGAAGACTGCGGAGCACACGCTTATTTATTCATCTTTGAGAATATTTATTGAGCGGGAATTCTGTAACAAGCACTGTGATGAATTTTGGCAAAGCAATGGTAAGGAACGACTCACAGGAGTACAGGAGTGAGCATTTACTGTGCACTTGCTGTGTGCCAGGCTCAGTGCTAACATTTTTGCATACATGTATTAATGTTTAATCCATACAAAACTCCTATGTTATTATCCCAAGTTTACAGATAAGGAAACAGACGTGGAGTGGTTAAATGACTTTCTACAGCTGGTGAGTGGCAGAGTTGGGCGGAATGAGGCAGCCTTGGTCCCTGTCCTCAGGGAATGACGCAGAGAGGGGACTGCAGGGTGACTAGGTCCATAGAGGAGTGGAGGGAGCCCAGAGCAGGTGCCTCGCCCAGACTTAGAGGCATGAGGGAAGACATTCTCGAGAGAGCCACAGATATGTAGAAAGTAATTATGAACCATCAGTACTGTTTTGAGGGCTGGGGATGGGGCTAGTGGATTGGGTCTGTCTTCCAGAAAGAGGGCACACGATTGCCTTGGCAATGAGAAAATTCTGTGAGCATTAGAGGAGCAACAGAAAACTTCGATGTGGCCTGAGATGTTGAGTCGGGGGATGCAGAAGAGGGCAGGGGCTGGTGAAGTAAGTAGGGACTAGGTGACAGTAAGGTTTTCAAGCCCTTGGTTTAAAATTGCCCATAGCCAGGGTTCAGAGAGTGGGCTGTATCTCACCTCTGCCTGAACACCCTGGTGGGACAGGAATCAGACCTTAACGTCCCCTGATTCTTCAAGGGCTATCAGTTCTCATTTTGTTTCTGAAGCCCCTTCCAATTATATTAACTTTCTTTTAAATCGGTTTTCGGCTATTCATAAAACATCGGACAAAAAAAAAAAAAAAGGAATAAAACGCAATTCCAATAAAGAATCAAATTAGATGTGATTCAGAAGAGGGAATCCAAGACAACTGGATTTTATTTCACAAGGATAAAATAAATTGGCTTCTATAACAAAGCAAGCCAGAGCCATTCCTGAGTACAAGCCCCTTTTGTGGGAACATTGAGCTATTGGGCTGTAAACCTTGACTGCCTGGCAAGGGCCAGGAAGGAGACTTTCTGGATAGATGAATTGTCCATATAACTGAGGTATTAAGCACTTTGCACTTAACAAAATAGTCTGTCCAATGGTCTAGACTATCCTATACCATTAATCTGAGAGCAATGACTATCATTCAGTATTTAAAAAAAGAGAAAGATACCCACTGTTCCTGCAATAGAAACTGCGCTATGATCTATCTTGGTTTGGAATGAGTTCTTACATTCTTGGCTCTCATGAAAAACACTCCACCTCTTCCGCTATAAAACACTAATTTTTGTCTGTCTTGTCTTATAGTTGTATATTTCATCTGTTTCCTTTAGGAGACTGTACGTTCCTGAAAAATAATGATTGCGTCTTATTTTATTTTTCCTTATATCCTCGATGGCCCAAAGCATCCTCAGAGACCACTTAGTCAAACTTTTCGCTTCCCTGCCAAAAACCTAAGTGCTCTGAGTTAGTGGATGGACCAGAAGGAAAATGCAGATATCCTCATCCGCAATCTTGTGACCATCCTTGCCTGTTAAGTCCTCAGTGTGCCTGCATCTGCACCCTCTTCCTAACTGTGTACATTCTAGAAGACAGTGTGGGTCAGACTTCTTGTTGTGAAGTCAGTGTAAAGAAACTCCCAGCAAGAAAAGGTGGAGCTTGTCTTGGAGTAAAACACCCAGGCTGGTAATTACCTCTTTGGGGTGTGCAGCTGTGGTTGTTTTCCATCTAACACAGCGGTCCCCAACCTATGGTGAATTGCATAATTATTTCATGATATATTACAATGTAATAATAATAGAAATAAAGCACACAATAAACATGATATGCTTGAATCATTCTGAAACCATCCCCCTCCATCCCTGGTCCCTGGAAAAATTGTCTTCCATGAAAATGGTCCCTGGTGCCAAAAAGGCTGGGGATCGCTGACCTAACATAGTGATTAAGAGCCTGTAGCTGGGGTAGATGGACCAGCTCAGCCACTTAATAGCTGCGTGGCCTTAAGCAAGTTACTCAGGCTCTCTGAGCTTCTGTTTCCTTCTTAGCTAAAAGTGCTGATTGTGAGGATTCGATGAGATGAAGCATTTACGTGCTCTGCGAGATCTGTGTCTTGGGGGTGGTGGCACTGCGTTATCCAGATCACGTTCCGAACAGGTGAGATTGTCAGATTACCTAATTCCCGAATAGGTGAGGAGTCACCATATCCAAAGCTGCGTTTGGAGTCTTGGGACATTATCTGATAAAGACTACCGTTCCTACAGCAAGCTCTCTGCTTCGGCTTCTCCCCTCAGGACGTTGGGCTGAGCTGCGGCGGCAATTTCACACAAACCGGACCCAGGATGACAACTTTTATTATCTAAACATATAACCTGAGGCTTCGGAATTGGTTCAGAGACAGGGAATTTAAAAGTAAGAAAAGATTTTGGAAAAATAAAAGTGACCATGGCTTACGGGTTTCTGCATAGATTTCAAGGCTTCATCATTCCGACTCGCTTGGCAACCTGACAGCAAAGCTGCACTTATTTCTCAGAAGTCCCCTGACTGATACTGCTCTGACCTCCCTGGACGCACAGCCTGTCCATTTACTGATTAAAGGCATAGAGTGGGGTCCCAACTCTGCTGCTTGCTTGCTGTGTGACCTCAGGAAAATTACTTAACATCTCTGAGACTCAATTTCCTTATCTGTAATATAGGACTGGTAGTGTCTATGGCAACAGTGCATGAAAGAATCAGGAGAAAGCTGCTTCTTTTTTCATTTTTCATAGAGGACTGTTTAGTTTATGTTACCTTACATTAGTTCAAAAAAGGGATAAAAATGTCCCCTGAAGGAAAACAAAATTTCCATTTTCCAGAAAATTATAGATCATTACAGGTTTTGTGGACAGAACACACTTACGTTATCTAAGTGGCAGTAAATGGCAAACTGATCTTTGTTACAGAGAAATTTTTCAGTTTTATACCTAAAAATATGAACACAATGGGGCTAAAATGTATATTTATATATCACGGCACCTTCTCCAAGAAGCTTCCAAAACATTACAGACACAATGAAATACTCTCTCATAAAATGTGGGCAGACCTAGGCATCCCTTTACAGCCATTAAGATCCAGAGAGGTTAAGTGACTTGCTAAGGTCACACAGCAAGTCAGGCTTAAACTCTAGGTCCGCTGACTTAGTGGTGACCCACTGAAGCACTGTACCCTGTCCACCAGATAAAGAACCCTGTGTGAAACAGTGATTGTTAAGAAAGGAAAATAGCTATTGAGCTACAGAAGTTGACATTAGCTAGCCAGAAATCATTAATGTGGCCAGGTTTAAAGAGAGCTCTATTAAACTGTCCATCAGACGTTTTACTCTTAAATGGATTTATTGAGAAAGGGAAAAGACCAAGGTAGGGAGAACATTAGAGGTGGCTTTTTCTTTGTCTGGGGGAAATTCATGGTGAGTGGCAGGGAGAGAGGATGTTCCTGGAGAAGATGATTTTTAAGAGTAAAAGGAGAAATTTCTTAGGGTGTTGATGGAGCGCTGGCAATGAAGCCTATTAGTGTGTGTCACTGGACACGTTTCTTTACCTCTCTGAGCGGCAGAAAGATCTTGTGAGGGTCCAGGGTGATGATGCAGGTGAACAGGTGAAACAGGGACCCTGACTCACCAATCGCTCCGTACTGTCTGGCTATTTGATATAATTGTAGTTATAGTTAGTGAAAAATAAAAGAAGGGAGAGGATTGAGTCCCAGAAGCTAAACGTAGGTAGACCCGGAGCAGCTAAGTCGAGCATGGTAACAGGACGGGAAAGAGAAGGATGTAAGAATATAGTCCAAGTTTAGCGTCATCATCAGAGAGGTCCAGAAACAGACTGTGTGTGTCTCCTCGGGGAGGGCGGCCTAGAGATTCGGGAGGACTGGGCGAGGGAGACAGCTACAGGTAGACAGAGGCATTTAAAGCTTCCTTTTCAAACGGGGAGACAGATTCTAACTCCCTTCCTGCACAGAGAGGTGGGGGGATAAAGTTGTGTCTCCAGCGATGTATGTTAGTCCCTGTGACATGTGCCGGCAACTCTTAAAAACAAAGCTCCCGCTTGTGTTTTCCTGGATAGAGCTGGAACCCATTCCACTAAGTGAAGTATCCCAAGAATGGAAAAACAAGCACCACAAGTACTCACCAGCAAATTGCTATTAACTGATCAACACCTAAGTGGACATATAGGAAATAACATTTATCAGATGTTGGGCAGATGGGAGGGGGAGGAGGGGATGGGTATATACATACATAATGAGTGCTATGCATACTGTCTGGGGGACGGACACGCTTAAAGCTCTGACTTGGGGGGGGCGAGGGAAGGCAAGGGCAACATATGTAACCTAAACATTTGTACCCCCATAATATGCAGAAATAAAAAAACAAAACAAAACAAAAAAACAAACAAAAACAAAGCTCCAGCCTAGATTGCTGTCGTGGTCTTTGTTCTGAACCACTAGCCATAACCCACTCCTCAGTATAGACGTCCCTTCTGAAGCCAGCCCTTTAGACCAGCATCCTTCCTTCCTTCCTTCATTCCTCAAATGTAGACTCAGCCCTGCCAGGCGCAGCTGTGTGAGGCGCTAGCCTCAGAGGTGCACGGGTAACGCAAGCGTTGTGGCTGAGGCAGGAGGCCGAAGAGCTTCCTTCCTTCCTTCGTTCCTTCGTTCCTTTGTTCCTTCCTTCCGTCCTTCCTTCCATCCTTCCTTCCCTCCTCTCTCCTTCGTTTTTTTCTCTCTCTTCATTTCTTCTTTCTTCCTTCCTTTTTTCTTTCTTTCTTCCCTTTTTCTTTTGTCTTTCTCCCTTCCTTCCTTTCTCCCTCCTCCCCACCCTCTGTCTTTCTTTCCATGCTGATTGGTACAGAAGAATCAGTAGTGCTTAGTCTCTTGCTTTGAGAGGACCTTTAAAGGTGAGCGTCAAGTAGTGTATGACACTGGAGGAGGGGTCCCAAAGAAGGATGGGGTAGTTGTACGCAGGTTAGGAAGTGTTTTCTAGAGGAAATGGTACCTGTGGTTTATTTTTTATTTTTTTTATTTCAAAGTATTAAGGGGGTATAGATGTTTTTTATACCTGGCTTGAGTCAGGGCTATAAATAGGCCCGTTGTGTTCACTGTACCTGTTGGGTGGGTTTTTGCGCTTTCCCTCCTCCCCCCCATTCCTGCTTGATTTCCAATGACTTAATTTCCTCTGTGTACTTGTGTGCCCATCCGTTAGTTCCAATTTAATAGCAAGTACGTATGTTGTTCGTTTTTCTGTTCTTGAGAAACTTCGCTTAGGATAATGGTCTCCAGTGCCTTCCAAACTGGTGAAAAAGGCATTAATTCATCCATTTTTAAGGCTGAGTAGTACTCTGTGGTATACGTACACCACATTTTGTTAATCCACTCATGAATTGATGGGCACCTGGGTTGATCCCACATCTTTGCTATTGTGAATTGTGCTGCAATAAACATTTGTGTGCAAGTGTCTTCTTGATAAAATGACTTCTTTTCCCTTGGGTAACTACCTAGAGTGGGATTGCTGGATTGAACAGTAGGTCTACTTTTAGTTCTTTGAGAAATCTCCACACTGTTTTCCACAGGGGTTGTATAATACTAATCTGCAGTCCCACCAACAGTGTGTAAGTGTCCCTTTCTCTCTGCATCTACACTGGTGTCTATTGTTCTTGGACATTTTAATAAAAGCCATTCTAACAGGAGTGAGGTGATATCTCATTTTGGTTTTAATTTGCATTTCCCTAATGATTAGTAATGTTGAGCATTTTTTCATATGTTTGTTGGCCATTTGTCTATCTTCTCTTGAAAAGCTTCTGTTCATGTCTTTTGCCCACTTTTTAATGGAGTTTTTAATTTTTTTCTTGCTGATTTGAGTTCTTTGTAGATTCTAGATATTAGCCCTTTACCACATGCGTAGATTGCAAATATTTTCTCCTATTATGTAGGTTGTCTATTTGCTCCATTTCCCATAGTAGTTTTGATTCTCTAGAGATAAGAAGGTATCTTCCAGCTGGAAAGAATGACAGGCATTCTGAAAATAGGGAGCTGTGCAGGCAGAGGCCTCAGAGTATAAAATAGCATGGCATATTAAGGACCAATGAGCTGGAGGACATGGTGGATTGCTGGAGAAATTGAAACCCCAAGGGCTTGTGTTATAACAAAACTAGGCTCACAGTCCATTTCCACCACTCCCTAGCCCGGTGAGCTTGTGCAAGTTACTTGATCTCTCTGAACCCCAGTTTTCTCATTCATGAAATGGGGGGAAATGATTTAATTTGGAATGTTATGAAATGGAATAAATGACATGGTAATTAAAAAGCATATAGCACTGTGCTTGCTTGTTCAATAAACGGTAACTATTATTATAGTTATTTTTATCCTCAGTGCCTACAGGTTCAAAATTGAACCTGAGTCTGGTATCCCAAAGTTCTTTCACCTTAAATACCAATTATTATCTATCAGTACTGGCTGCCTGGAGCAGAGAATTTTGCTGAGATGTCTTGTGAGTTTGTATATGAGGTCAGCAGGAAGACGTGCTGTGATCAACTAGTAATGTCTGAACAGGGCAGCAATAGGAGTGATGGCACGGAGCCAAGCATTGTCGTGTGTTATGGGAGGAGACATGGAGGGGGTGTGAGACTTGAATCAGCCCCTTAAGGATGGGGAGGTGCGGGGCAGGTAGAAAGAAGGAAGGGTGATCTCACACAGTGGAATTTGGGTGCCATCTTTTTGGCAACATAACATCCTGTTTTGGGGCCTTGGCATCACGAGTCAAAGTGTTATAAACTCATCCTTTATCGACTTCCTGCAAAACAAACACATGTCCTCTTCCTTGGCAAAGCAGGGGCCACTTGGGCAGAATCTGAATGAGGGGCAAAAGGTACTTGCTTCATTTACCAAACCCCCAGGTCTCTGGTAACTTTCCGGAATGCTAAGCTGTTTATTTTGGGAGTCTTTAAGCTTAGTCAGTTGGTATTTAGAGACAGCTAGAAATTTTGGATTTCACTCTCATTCCAATAGAAAAAAGAAAAACTTAAATGCCTTCCAAATACTGGTAAGTCAAACGAGGACAGCCTGGCTCCAATCTGGTCTCCTCCGCTACCCCTTACCCCCCTCCCATAAACTCACAGAGAAACACAGAGTGAAAAAAAAAAGAAAAAAAAAACACAACATAATAGATGCACAAGCCACAAGTTAAAACTTCCTCTGGAGAATGCTAGACAACAAGACTCCCTGCACATTAGTCGAAGCAAAAGCATCCATCAGCGTTTGCGAGTGTTCAAGTCCGAGCAGGGAGCTGAGAAAGCCACTAGCGTCAATGCACAGCCGGAAACGCCGTAAGGGTGGCTCTTCTGTCCTTCTTGTGCAGCTTTGACACAAGCCTTTAAAAAGCTTCCATTAGCAGTGTAATTGATCTTCTGATGAGAAACATTAAGAAATCCAGAAAAAAAATGTGATTACAATGTACAGAAGTGGACACATATTAAGTAGCAGGTTTAAAGTTTGCAGTTACAGCCATTTATAAACCATGCTTCGATGTAACTTTCATTATTTCTTTGTAACTGTCCTTACCTCATGAGTCTCCATCTCTGCCAGGGGCAGGAAACATAATCTTGCACATGAAAATAACTCAGCAGCTTTCAGCTTTAAATGTGATTGATTTTGGATTTAAATGTAGGCGGGTTAAGATTTTTTTTATTTCCTTCCTTTTGCTCTTTTTCCCAAAGTGGAAGGGATGAACTCATTTCCAGTGGCCCCGACTTTTATCAGTCCAGTATTGGCAGAAGAGCATTTGGTCTTTGCGGAGCTCCAGGAGGTGACTTGTCCCCTCATGGGTCGTTGGCTTCTCTCCAGATGCATTGATTGCTGCTGGTGGCCTCCCACTAGCCCAAGGCAGTCAGATCCGCATACTTCCTCCCCTGCACCCTGGTGGAGTCTCTTCAACTCCACCATAATTTCTGTGCTCTCCCTATCTGCGTTCTCAGCATCTCCTGGTGATATATGGAGTTTATGAGTCTGTCCCTGGCTCATCCATCTGGACATCTCCCTCAGCCATCGCTGCTGACCTGTGCAGAGTCCTTAGTTGCCAGATAACTGTTCCCCCTGCTCTGTTCCAATTGTTCCACCCTGCATAAATTGCATTACTAGCCCCAAGTTTTTGCCACTCCTGCTATCCATACCCTTTGCATGTGACTTTGGAATTCTTTCCACAAAGGCAAGACATATCTGCTCCTCATTATCATTGACCCCCACCCCACTTGACTTTGAGCTCCATCATGTGACTCATTTTGGCCAACAGAATGAGGCAAAAGCGATGGCATGCTGTTCCCAGGGGCCTTCTTAGATCTTCTCCATTTCCCCTTTGCCATCTGCACCTCTGCTGTCACCAAGAGAACATGCCTCAACTTGCCCTCTGGTCCCAGGAAGGTAAGAGATGCACAGAGCAGAACCATCCTAGCAAAGCCCAGCCTAAACAAATCGACCCCCAGCTGACTTGCAGAGCGATGAGCATAAAAACACATTGTAATACAGCATTAAGATTTTGTGCTTGTTACGCAGCATTTTGATGGCAGTAAGTAACTGATACACTCCCACACCCAGAACTCAGGTCAGGGGGCTGGGAACCTGGGGGCCCTAAGATCTAGTATTTCTCCTCTAGTGCTCCTCCTCTCGTCATCTCATCAAACTTCCACCTCCTTTCTCAATGGGGAGAAAACTTCCCTTCAAGTACTATCTATTATTGTTTTTGTTTTCCTTTCTATGGTTTATGCTTTCATCTTGTTGCTCTGGGTCCCTCAGGTTTTAGGTCTTGATGAGTAAACTCATGTTTATGGATATCAAAAAGTCATCTCCCCTCTTGCACAGATCCTGGTTTCACATACTTTGGCTTTTCAATGTGCAATCTCAGTTATGTGGTTAAAAACAAATCCATTCAGAAAGGCAAATGACTTCAGTGTTCTTGGCTGTGCCAGTCTCTCTTCTGAGGCTATTGTATCAGCAAAGTACGGAATCTACTTTTCCAAATAGGCTAAAACATGGGAGACGCGTGTCATGAGTATAAGGAAGGTGCAAGGAGAACTAGCCACTTGCTATTTCAGACGCATATCCTACTACAAGTGTGAATACATGTGGAGCCAGTGTTAGCGTCTCCATTGCTCCCACTTATTGAGCACTTCCTGCGTGAGTGTTAATGTGGCGAGCACATTTTTTTTGTTATGAAATATACATAATATAAAATTTGCCATTTTTAACCATTTTTCGCTGAATAGTTCTGTGGCATTAAGTACACTCCCATTGTTACGTGAAGCACTTTTAAACATTTTTCCATGTGTCACAGTGCCCCATGTGGCATGATTATTCTTCCTCTCACACAGACAGAGAAACTGAGGCTGAGAGAGGTTAAGTAATGTGCCGAGGTCACACAGCTATTGTCCGGCAAGTCAAGGAATCAAATTGGCATCACGGCATCTCTGGGCTGTGAGGGACTCTGAAGAGCATCTAGTTCAGTTGTTTCCAGACTTATTTTTATAAACTGCTTAATCCTTTTCACAAATAAAATCTCACCTAGAAGCTCGTGGCTGCATGCATCCCTGGCCTCCATCCTCACGCCTCCCTGAATCCATGCACTTTGCCCATGTCCCCTGGCAGTGCTCTTCCACTGTGGGATGACCTGTCCCACCCCTTGAGCCTGAGTTTGGCCAGAGCCACGTGATTTGCCAATTGGATGTCAGGAGAAACAACACCAGCAGAGGCTTGGAGGAAATGCTTGCGCAGCCGGGCTGGCACTGCTGTGCTTCTGCCAGGCCACTCGAAGGACATGCCCGCCCCGTCCCACTGGCTCCAGGAGGAGGATGAGAGGCGTGTGGAGCACATCCAGATGGCCCCAGCAAACCCAGCTGAGCCCCGTCGCCTCCGTCCTACCACCCTCACCCCATGACGATGAGTGAGCGTGGCCGAGATACAGACTGCCCAGCGCAGGCCAGCCGAACCATGCAGATGTGTGAGGGACAGATGTTCATCGTTGAAGTCCCTGAGGTTTTGTGGTATTTTATAAAACGGCAATTTTGTGGCAATAGTTAACTGATGCAAACCTCTACCCCCGAAACAGTAAAAATGGAGATTCTCTTGTTGAAGCAAGGGGAGGAAAGTCTGGAGTCTTGGCCCCTTGACCTCCAGGATCAGGGTTCCACGGAACACAGCTTGACAAACCTTTGCTCAATTCCCCACCACCTGCCCGGTTCTCATTTCATTCTCTTCCTTCCTCCCCGTAATTAAATGTCTGATTCTCTCTATAGCATCTCTGTCGTGCTTTTCTAGTGTGAACACCCCCTTCACAAGGAACTCCCTCTCTTCTAAGACAGCCAGTTCCCCCTTCGGCTGGCTCCGGCTGTCAGACGATGAGCCCCCATTTCCTGGGAGAGCAGAGGAAGGGGGCAGGATGATGGTTGGAAAGCGATGGTTTCTGATCTGGCTCCTACCAAAGAGATAGCTGACACCTTAGCTCTGAAAGTCTTCTCTTCCGGGTTAAGTGGGTGATGGTTCTCACATCTCTGCACAAGCAAGCTCAACCGTCCACTTGCTAACATAATGTATTGACCACATGCTAGGCGTCAGGAACAGCGCTAAGCATGTCAGCTGCATCATGTTTAATTCTTTGAGGTAAGTGTTACTGTTGTTAGTCTAATTTTGCCAATGGGGACGGTGAAAGACTTGTCTACGGTCTTGCAGCGGGTAAGTGGCCGAAGTGGCCTTTGAATCGGGTTTGTCTGCTCTGAAATGGGTGTTCTTAGGCACCACATAACAATAACAACAATAGCAACACAACAGCAATAATCACACCATGACTATCAGTATCTAACTTTTATCAGTTGCTTACTATGGGTTAAGCATTGTTCTAAGAGTGTTTGTGGACAAATTTTAATCCTCACAAAAAATCTGGGAAGAAGCTGATTTTCCCCTCATTTTTAGAGATTAATAAACTGTAACCTTTCCCCAACTTCAGCATTTCTATAATATCACTGAGAGTGAATTCATTCCTGATGTGAGATAGTGAGCCCTCCGTCATGGAAGGCGTTTGAGCAGTGGCGGGAAGAACGCTTGTTAGGGTTTCCTGGGCAGTAGAATCTACCAGTGACCATGGTGGCATCTTTTTCACCCTGACAGTCGTCCTTCCCACCACCCGGTCCCATCCCCATCACTTCCACGCTCATGAATACGAAGGAAGGAATCCCTTCCACTTGCTGGGTTTGTACTGCATGCCAGATGCCAAACTAGATCTTATACCATCATTACCGTACCTCAAGCTCACTGCAACCTTCCCCGCTAGACCACTATCTAGGTGAAGGCAAGGGCCCCGCTTCTCTGTCGTCTCTGTCACCAGTGTACTCAGGAATCTCTCATTGAGCCATCGAAAGAGACCCAGCAGACAGAGGCATGACCGTCTTCAAAGTCAGATACGTAGTGGCTGAGAGCAGGGCTCTGAAGCCAGGCTCCCTGGGTTCAAACCCCAGCTCTGCCTGCCATTTATGAGCTCTGTGAAAGTTGGCAAGTGATTAGCGCCTCTGTGCTTCCGGTTTCAGATTTAAAAGAGGAATTGCAGACGTGTTTACTGAGGAAGTCAAGTGTAGTGACAGAAGCGGAGATTCTGGAGACAGAATGCTGAGGTGCATATTCCAGCTCTTGCCTGACTCCTCGGGCATCTGGGACAAAGCATGTATGGCTATATTTCTCCCTGGAAATGTTAGCAGGTGTAATAATAAGCTCCCATCTCATAGAGCTGTTGTGGGAACTAAGCAAGCCAAGCCTTGCAAAGAGCTCAGAACAAGCTCCAGCACAGAGTAAACTTGAAGACGCAAAGTCATGTGGCTAGTCAGCACGCTAGCCAAAATCTGAATCCAAGCTCACCTCTAAGTGCATTGCTCTTTAGAACACCCCAAAGTGTTGAGGTATGCTCTTTGCTTGAGTTGCTTTCTTCCAGCACCTCTGAGAGAGCAGACCTTTCCCTCACGTTATTTCTTCAATCGACATCTTGACATACTCAAAACATTTTCTACATTGCTAGAGACAAACATATTTTCCGCCCAGGGAGGAAGTGGAGCCCGCTTCTAGAAGGGAGTGAAAAGAGACATCAAAAAGCAGAGACCAGCAAAGGAAGATGCAAAAATAATTAAAGTACAAAACATGCTGCTGTCTGTGCAGGATTTCAATTTTGCAGTTGCCTGAGGGGAGAGGGGTGGCAGACATTCACTTTCTCACACTGATACACATTTGATAAAGTGCGATAAAGACTTAGAAAAATTGACAGATTAAATTGGAGTAAGAGCTTAGGACGTTTGCATCCTGTAAGCAAGGAAGAGGATTGTAAATGTACTCCCCAGGGTTTCCAGGCTGTCCCAGGCTGGCAGAGCAAGGCGGCTCTGGATCCTGCAAGACGGCTCTCCCGGCTCTGTGGCCGGGTCCAGGTTTAGGGATGAAGATGCAGAGTCCAGAGGGGATGAAAGCTTCCTATGGCCAAAGGGTAGGTTACTGGTGTGGCAGAGCTGGGATTAGAACCCAGATATCCTGATCCTTGGTTCAGACATCACTCATTCATTCAGCCATCCAACCATTCATTTATTTAATCACTATGTATTAATGGTCCTCTGCTGGGTACCAGGCACTCAGTGTGGAGGGAACAGCACCGAGACCAACAAGCAGCAACGGCAGCTCATCTTTGCTTTCATCTTATGTTCACTCTCCCTTGTTCCACTGAAGACTGTGACCCTTTCCAGCCCCTCCCAATTCTCTGCCTCATGTGAGCATCTGGCCAGGTTGGCAGAGGTTAGAGGTTGACTGGGACTTGCACTCCGTGTCCTCATCTGCCATAGAGCCTCAACAGAGTCGTTTTGCCCATGACTCTTTTTATTCCCTTCCTGAGTCCTGGGAGACGGTAAGATTGTGCCATCCCTCCCAGGAACGCCAGGCAACTTGTCTCAGGTTTGAGGAGTGTCATGTCCCCTGGTGTTAATGAACTCGGGTTAAATTGGGCATTTGCAAAGGCCCAGAGGGCTGAGTTTGAGGAGAGGCTGGGTATTAACATCTTTGGCCACGACATCATTCAATTGAATAGCACATATTTATTGAACAGCTACTATGTGCCAGGGCCTGTGCTGGCTGGGTGGGGATGTATTAGGAGCTCCCAGCCTACTGGGAGAGATGTTCTCAACAGACCATAGTAACCAGGTTGTAGGAAGGCAGAGATGGTCTTATTATCTCAAGGGGCAGTTCAGAGCCTAACAGAGTAGTATTTTTGGAGTCAGCTGAACTTGAGTCTAAAATCCAGTTCTCCCAATGAAGACCTGTGTGTCACCTGCTCTCTGTGAATCCCAGTTTCCTCTGCTATAAGATAAGGTGGTAATAATACGAACTTGGTGGGTATGAGGAATCACATGACATAATCGTGTTTGTGAAGCACCTGGAACATGGTGGGCCTTTGTCAATATCAATTCCTTTTCCCTGTCCTCCCGGGGCCTGCACTCCTTTCACGCCTGTGAACTGAACTGGATCTTTCTCCAATCGGACGGCCAGCTCCTCCAGGGCAGGGTGAAGGGTCACTGCTGAACGTGTGACCTTGGGCATTTCACCTGCAGACGGAGGGTGATCGAGCCTCCTTCCCAGGGCTGCTGTGAGTGCAGCTGGGCAGGGGGAGGTGAGTGAGGCGCCAGGCCCAGCGTGTGAGGAGGTCTCACTGTCAGGGCCGCACTTGTGAGCACAGGGTGGGCCCCTGCTCTGATCGTGAGCACTGAATCCATCCACCAGTGCAGAGCGGGGAGCCCAGGCACAAAGTCACTACTGTTTGAAGGGAATAGAAACCCGCTCCAGCTATTTCCAGAAAAAGGAGTTTGTTTTAAAGACATATGTGGAGCTAAAATGGGAGAACAGGGCTTCAGGGTAATCATCAAAAACCCAGGGTCTCAGAATGGGACTAGGTCTTAGGAAGCCTGGAATGGAGGGAGGTGGGGGACGCACGGTGGCTCCTGGAAGTCCTGCAGGAGTTCAGAGCTCCCCAAGTGCAGCCTTCCAGGCCCTGCTCCACACGTCCCTCCCCTGCCTGCCTCCCCAGCCTCCCGTAGACCCTGTCCCTCATCAGATTATGCCCTGCCCGCGGCCACCCTGTAGCCCCTGAGTGCCCCGCTCTTTCTGCCTCTGTGTTCCTTGCATGTGTCCCTTGGCCTGGACGCTCTTGTCTCTTCTTGTCACCAGGAAAACCCCTGCCCATTCTTCAGGACCTAGCTTCACTGTCATTTTATCCAAGAGCCTGTGAGTTAAGTAGCCCGCGACTCTCTCTTGAAGCACCCTTTTATAACTGCACATTTACTCGGGGAACTGTGTGTTCAACATCTGTCATCTCCCGCTAGACCGTCAATTCCACCGTGCGAGGACTCTCTGTTTTGCCACTTCCTGTGCCTCAGTGCCTGGCACAGTGCTTGGCAACAGGAGGCTCTCCGTAAATATTTATCACATGAATGAAGGAAGGGCCATTTCTTCACTCTAATGAGCTGCCACTCACAGGCCTCGGGCGGCGCTGCATTTAGGAGCTGCGTTCTGCTGCCATTTGCTTCTCTCTGTTTCTGGAGGTTCTGGGTTATTTTCCTCTAAACCAGACTTGCTCCTGGCCCCGCACAGTCTCTCACACCCTCATCCTCACCTTTCAGCCACAGCTCCTAACACCAGCTGGCAGGGCCTTTTATCTTTCTTAGCTCAAATTGCCTCGAGTAAAAATGTGAGTCCAGCTCACCTTGTTAGGCTGACTCCCCGATGGACAGCCAGTCTATGGACCAGTTGCCTGTGAGGCAGGTGTCTAGGTGACCCTGCACTGTCCACATAGTCACCAGCCTCATGTGACTATTAAGCACTTGAAACGTGGCTAGCGCCATAGGTAGAAATGATATTTCTACATAGAGATTAAGTCAAATGTGACTATAATGATTTTT
The DNA here is from genome assembly GCA_963574885.1 of Lepilemur ruficaudatus. Lineage (NCBI taxonomy): Eukaryota > Metazoa > Chordata > Mammalia > Primates > Lepilemuridae > Lepilemur > Lepilemur ruficaudatus. The sequence goes on from CAUYRT010034789.1 coordinate 49,993, forward strand.
CCTTGTCTTTTTTTAGTCCTTTAATGTGTCTACTAGAAAATCTAAAATCATGTGTGTGGTTCACATTATATTTCCACTGGAAGGCGTTGAGGCTATCATTGCTGGGGTGGGGGTAGGGCACCGGATTACCTGCTCTAAGAAGGGGCTACCTGAGTGGCGCGAGCTGTGGATCAGAAAACCTCCTTTAAAAGGGGACATTGGATAACATTTGTTATATTTTGACGACTGCGATTACTATTAATAGAGTCCATTCACAATTATTCATTGTGTGTCTCCAAAGTATTAATACTATGAGTCAGACGTTTTGTCCTATTGTATTAGTTATCTATTGCTGTGTAACAATATGAGGACAAACCTGGTATCCTATAGCAACGCACATTTATTATTCCACCGTTTCTGTGGGCCGGGAGTCCAGGCATGGCTTAGCTGGGTCCTTCCCGGTGGGGAAGGGCTGGGGCTGTCCTGTCGTCACGAGTCTCGACTTGGTAGATGTGGGTGCTCATGAGCTTGCTTGGTGTTGGCAGGATTTAGTTCCTTGAAGCTACAGTACTGAGGGCATAGTTTCTTGCCAGCAGCTGGCTGGTTCCTTGCCACATGGGCCTCCCAACACGGCCGCTTGCTTTGTCAAAAACAGGAAGGAAGATGATCTTCTAAAAAGGCTGATATGACAATCTCAAGTAACGAATTGCAGAAATAACCTCCCATCATCTTTGCCACATTGATTAAAAGCAAGTCACAGGCCTTGCCCACATCAAGAGGAGGAGACACACAAGGGAGTGGACACCAGGAGGTGGTGTTATGGGGCCTCCTGGGCACCTGCCACCCCCGCTATCCCACACTTATCTGGGGCTGGGAATAGAGACATAGACCTCCATATGCTGCAGGTAGGGGAATGATATTAAGGATCATTTGCTCCAATTACCCCACGGGGATATTGAGGCCCAGCATATTAGTCCACTCAGGTGGCTATAACAAAATATGACACACTGGGTAGCTATAAAAAACAGAGATTTATTTCTCACAGTTGTGGACATTCCAGTAATGTCCAAGATCAAGGCATTGGCAGATTCAGTGTCTGGTGAGGCACTTTTTGATTCATAGATGGCTGCTTCTAGCTGTGTCCTCACAGGGTAGGAGGGGTCACTGAGCCCCCTTGGGTGTATTTTATAAGGGCACTAATCTTGTTCATGAGGATTCTGCCTTCATCACCTAATCAGCTGCCCCAAAGCCCTACCGCCTAATACCATCTCCTCAGGGTTAGGATTTAACATCTGAATTTTGGGGTGGGGGTTGCAAACATTCAGACCATAGCACCCGGAGAGGGGAAGGGGCTGCAGAGATGGCACAGTGAGTGTCAGCAGTGGGCCCGAATGTGAAACTCCACGTTCCTCGATCTTCCTCTACACCCCATCAGCTCCTACAGCAAGGGCTGGAACTGAATGGAAGCAATGGGCTTTGTTCTTCACACAGAAAAGTCCGCAAAATCCTGTACATTGGGAGAAAAGGCTGATGGCAGATCAACCCTCCTTAGGGCTGCGATGGCTTTGAACGGGCCTCTCTCTATGGTCAAGCATCTTGTGTCCCGCTCACTGGAAGAAGACAGGCAGAAAATGCCTTGCCTTTTGGGCTATTCATGGCCCGAGGGCTTGCTGGGCAGGTTAAGGGCTGACGTACAGAGGCCCCACAGGATGTCTAGTTAGCCACACTTGGTTCTGCTTCCAATGTCACAGCTGTCCCGCTGGAGACACAGCGCCTTTCTTGCTCCTGGAGCACCACGGGGCAATACCCACCCACATGCGGGAGCTTGAGAGCTCGGAAGGTGTGTACACACAACTCTAAAAGGGCCAGAATGCCGTCCTGGAATGTGAGAGCTTGGTAAGTCCTTCAGGGCTAACAAGAGTATTATTTATCTATTTATGTATTCATTTACTTACCTTTAGAAAGCATAGTAATATAGCATTAAATGCCAAAAAATTCAATTTATGCTTATTGAAAAGGTATGGGACTTCTCAACAATTTTTTGTATCATGATTCTTTCCCCTCCAAAATACAACTTATTCATAATATAGGATTATCTTTGTATAATAAAATTTCCTTTTAAAAATATCTTCATTGAGCTACAATTGATACATAAAAACTGCACATATTTAATGTATATACTTTGCTGAGTTCAAACATATGCATACACCCATAAAACCATCACCACAATGAAGGTAACAGACATACCCAACACCTCCGGACGTTTCCTTGTGAGCTTTTGTTTGTTTGTTTTTGTTTTGTGGTAAGAGCACTTAACATGAGGTCTACCCTCCTAAAAATTTTTAAGTGCATAATTCACTATTATGAACTGTAGGCACTATTTCGTACAATGGATCTCTAGGATTCACTCACCCTGCAAAACTGAAACTTTGTACCCACTGAAAGCCACGCCCCGTTTGCACTGCTGAGAGGTGGCCTCATGTTCACAGAGTGTGGGGTAGTGGTACACCTCACTGCATCGCCACAGACCCTTTATTTTGGATGAGAAAGCTGAGCCTTAAGGATAAGCTAAGTGACTTGCAGAACCAGGTCTCAAGTCCGTACCTTTAGGAGCACCCCACTACCCCCCATCCCACCATCTTTTGCAGGACAATTCTGAACATCTAGTAGCAACGATAGTAGTGGCTTATAAGGCATGTTTTAGCACACATTATTTTATGCACCTCACGTGAACTAACTCATTTAATCCTCACTGTAGTCCTGACAGGTAGAAATGATAATCACTGCCATTTCACAGAGAGGGAACTGAGGCTCAGAGAGGTTAAGGCACTTGTCAAGGTCACACAGCTTATGGATAGGTGAGGAGGAATTTGAACAGACCTCACAGATTTAGCCACTCTGCATACAGGCTCAGCATGGCACGATCTCAGCAGTGCCCCATGCTTTTCGTTTTTTTCCATATGGGGAAACTGAGGCTTGGAAAAGTGAAGCAGTTGGACTGAACCTGGAACCCAGACACCCTGTTTCCCAGGCAGTGGGCCTTCCCTTTGCCAGCTTCACCGTTTAGAGCTAATGGCCTTTAAACGTCCCCGGGTTTCCTGCCCCTCCACAGGAAGGATGCAGGATAATTAAAATCTCTCTTTCCAACCCTTCTCTCCCTTTCAACACTTTGTAAACTATTTTTTTTTTGTTCTGTCTTTTTAGCCTTTTCCAGCTGCTCATTTGGATAAGATCTGGTACCCAGGGGTTTCTCTGATGAGCGACATCACAACCCAGTCCCTTTCCCATGGGAAGCCAAGGAAGGGGACAGGGAACGTTTCCCATTAAATTGGCCTCCTGCAATCTCTGGAGTTTAATCTTAACTTGAAAGTGGTTTTGATCAGCTTTCAGGCTGCTGCCTCCTTCCGGCCCACCCCTGTTTTGGGGCCCAGCACCCTTTCTCTCCCCTGCATTCAAAGGTGTGTGTGATTGGGGTGGGGGGTGTGGCGGAATGAGTGGCCGCTCTTTCATCTCCGTCTTCCAGCTGCCTTTCTCACAGGACGGCAGTGCTAACTTCAGTTCCTTTTCTAGAAGCTTAGGTTCCGCTGTTATATTGAGATCTGACCTGGTGCCTGCGTTTCAAAAGCATTTTCTGCCCACTGCCCGCAGAAGCATCCTCCTTCTTCCTCCCCTCTCCTTCTTCCCTCCTCCCTCCTCCTCCTCATTGCCCTCCCACCCGCACCTTGCCTTCTCCTCTCTGTTCTTATACCTTTTTTCCGGCGACTGTTCCTGTACTGTCTTTTTACGCTTTGGAATGAATCACTTACACAGTCTCCCTGCCAAGCAAAGCAAGGTCTGATATCCTTCTAAATGATCCAGGATTTGTAGGGAAAATAATGTTCTCAGTGTTCTGAAGGCCTCATTATATATTCATTTGGTGGAATGCAGGTTTACAGAGAGAGGGAGTCGGTTTTCTTACTCCATAAATGGATTCCTGGGGAGGCAATATCCATCCAGATTGAAGGTACCTTCAGGTCCTCTACTCCCCAGAGGAGCTGGGAGGCACTATTGTTCCAAATAAACCAAATGTATGTTCATAACTGTGGGGTGGAAAGACTCTGGAGTGGGAAAAGCTAGCCATGTCTTTGGTTTACCAGATCTGGTGTGAGATCTAGTCTTCCCAGCTCCTTGCTGTGTGACTTTGGGCAGGTTCCTAACCTCTCTGAATGTCAGCTTTCTCATCAGCATAGTAGGGATAATAGTACATACATACTTTCTAGGTTTGTCCTGGGGATTACATGAGATGAGGCTTAAAAGTTTCAGTGGACCATGGAAAGTACTCAATAAATATCAGTTCTGTTTCCCTTTCCTTGGGATCAGTCACAAGGAAGAAATTTTGAGTTTTGGAACCCAAAGCTCTGGCCCCCATATTGAGAGATAACCATGCAATACTGGGAAGACAATGCCTGGGGCTACTTTTTTGAGACTTCGTTTTTTTGTCTGTAAAATAAGGATAATTCTAGCTCTGGTTGCGGTGATGACTCAATTGCGATATAATCAGTGTACTGCAAGAACAAATCTATTTCAAACAATCATGTCATATTAAAGAAAACATGTCTAGAGTGTTTCCCAGGTTTTAAAACATTTTCATGAACCAATCTTACTTGCTCTGAGCCCCAGAGGAAAACCCATTTTCAAGGCTTCTGGTAATTATAAACCATCTTTATGTATTCATTAAAGCAGGCCCCCTAGACGTTTCTGCTCTGCCATGCCAAGTGAGTCAAATCCAGGCTATTGTATATTTTGAAAAGTAATCCCCACCTTGCTCTACGTTGCTTTATGGTGCAAAAGTTTCACTAATTCAGATCTTCCTCCATACACACACATACGCATGGATACCTCGACACATGCACTTTGGAATTTTGAATTTTTTGCGAGAGAAAAATGGAAAGTCATGCTTAGTTTTCACATAAGTATCCTTACAGCAGGAAAGACAGCAGAGGATGTCTACATCCATGACTCAAGTACTTCTTCCACACACAGGTTGATGTTTGAAATTCTGCCATCATTTAGCTTACGTCTTGGAATCTCTGTATGAACACAGGTGCCGTTGGAAACCTATGCTGTTATTAGTCATTCATACCTTATTTATGCATGGTCTAAAAGAAAGATCAGTTGCAATGAGAGATGTTGGGAGTGAGGGTAGAGGGTACTTTTGGGAGCAGAGAAGGAAATAGTACCAAGAATAGGAAAATGACTTCTGAAGCTTAATGCTTTTGAAGCTTCATTGATGTTTGCTGGGATCATCTTCCCATTCTCTTCATAGCATTGGTCCAGGACCCTGCTCTCCTTTTCCCTGGGTGGCTGAAGCAGTGCCATTATTTCCCTCTTTCCCTCCAGAATCAACTGTGGCATTGCCAGCATGGTCTTTCCAAAATCCAAATCAGATTATGAGAGATGAGAACCACTTCTATCTTTGGCGTAGTCTGGATGAATGTGTGATCTCTCAGGCACCCCCATCTCCGATAAACTGGGAGTTTAGGTCCTTGGCGTCCTTTGGGATGAGCACCATTCCCCATCATCTCCTCCCTGTGTAGAAGAAAGGAGGGGAGCCCCCTTTGCGTCCCAGCCATCAGCCACTGCTGTGCCACCTCAATTTCCTGTGGTTCAGAAGGCTCCTACCTGTAGCCCTCGGTGGCCACCTGGGGTTCTCCATCTCCTTCAGAGCTGCTGACTAAGCCCCGTGTGAGTGTGGATTTGCTGTGAAATCTGTCTCGATCACCTTCTGTGACTGCTGGGTCCATTTGTGTGTGGGAGGGGTGAGAGCCTTTGTCTCTGTCTATTCAGTACTACATATTTTAGAGGGAAAAACAGGAACAGGTGGATGATTAAATAAACATGTCACTGGTGGTCAAGGTAACACAAGGAAAAATTTAGTACCTATTGGGACCCATTAAAGAGCTCTCAATTCACAGTCAAGATCACTGCCCCTCACTGGGCCTCATGGTTGATGTCTTTTCTTTAAAATGTGGATTGGAGGATGGGTTGATGTGATAAACTTTAAACCTAAACTCTGTGCTTCGCTAAATCCCCAATACACTCCATTTCACAGGTTGGCTTTTTTCCCTCCCTCACATTTTAACATTTCTGAAATTGATTTGCATCTTGCAATCAATGGCATGTCAGAGTTTAATTGGCAGCATTTTTTCTTTGTTGCTGATGCATAAAATTACGGTGTGTCATGAAGCTGATGGCATCCTAAATCTGATGAATTCTGTCTCATCCATTATTCCCTCCTCTTGTGACCATGTGAACCCAGCGAAGGACCAGGTCGTAGCAGTAGTGTGGTCTACTTGCATCACTTCTCAAATGAAGCCATGTGGTTGTAGCCACGAGGATTGGATTTAGCTGCCTATAAAAGAAGCCCCCAAATAATAGTGACTTGAGAATAATCATTTATTTCTTCCTCACATATAAGAACGCCAGAAGGTGGCAAGTCAGGGTGGGTGTGGCAGGCTCGAGACGCTCAGAGGCTCAGCCATCAGTGATAAGTCAGCTACCCTATCCCAATGCACAGCTTTTGTACTCACGGTCGCTGCTAGCCCCAGATGGTGGGTGGGGCTCCAGCTTTTCCTGGGCAGGCAGCAGGAAGGAAGAAATGGAGAAGGACACAAAGGATCCACCTTCGTTGACTCAGTCCTCTTTAAAAGGTCTTCTTGGATTCTCCCACAAAAGTCTACTCACTGTCCAGAACTTGGTCACATGATCCACCCTAGTTGAAATATAAATTTTTTGCTTGATAATTTGCTCTGTCAAATAAAATTAGCATCTGCTACTAAAGGGGAAAAAAGGACAGAGCTATTGGGTAGACACCCAGAAGTTTCTGCCATGTCAGTGAGGTACGGAGACCACAAATCTGGGCACCTGGAAACAATGTGTCTAATTTCCTCTTTCCTCACTGGGACTCAGTATTCTCATAGACATAGTGTGGTTAATAATGTTTCTATATAACAGAAATATTTTTCTTGCAAATTATATGAGATGTAGTTATGGAACAGCATCTTTAATAAAAGATGTACTCTAAAATTAAGGGATTTTCTTTATTTTTTAGTTTATCAAGAAAATCTTTAAGAAGATAAAGACCATCATGCATAGCTTGGCTTCTCACTCTGCTGATCTTCATTTGGTAACTTTTACTCTTTCCCAAAAACATGAAAAGAGGCTTCCAGGTCTTTTAATCCCTGGCCAGCCTGGATCAGAATCAAACACTCCGGGTTTACAGGCATTTGTGTCTCTAACCATGAAGCTGTCCTTGTTTCTGCTTGGGTGTCTGGATGCCTTCGGACCGTTCTCCTTGCGCTCCATTGCCATCCCTCATCCTGCAGCTTGAGGCCCTTCCCTTCCTTCTGCTAGTGACAGACACTGGACACTCTTTGGGCTCTCGAGGACAGACTGGGTTTTTTCTTATGAATGTGGAGATAATTTTGAGGTCGGGAGAGGTGTTACAAGAATCAGGCCACCTGAGTTTAAATCCACTGATGACTTCCATATCTACACAACTTCAGAAAGTGCACACCCCACCACCTCATCTTGCAGTTTCTTTGTCAGGAACTTAGGGACTCCCGGGAATATTGAAATTTACTGTACAGAGACATGAGGATGAAATAGATAGCATATGGGTAAGGGCCCAGTACAATCTCCAACCCAGAGTAGATGCTATTTGTTGTTACCTCTTCCACGGAGAATCCTGGAATATGAGAGCTGGGAGAAAACTTAGAAATCATTGGCTCCTTCTTTCACTTTTTATAAAGAGAAATGAAGGCCAGAGAGTGGGGAGTGACTTGCCCAGGGCCACAAAGCTGGTGTGAGTACCAGAGCTCTAAGTCTAATCTGCATCTTCGGAATCACAAATGCCAACTTTCACCCACATTCCAACTCTGAACACCATCAAGCATGCAAATTTTTATCTTTAAATTTTGCATTGGAAATTAAATGCTTACGTTAGAAAAGAGGATGAGCACCTTTTCAGCACATGGGCTGTATCTGACACCAGGAAGCCGGTCCTGGTGTCTGGTTTCATTCGTCTCCCTCACAGCATTTGAAGCAATCTTCAGTGGTGACAGGGGCTACAGAGCACCCATGACATCAGCCTGACCCACTGGACTAGTGGGGTCAGAGTGGAGTTGTCCCCTGACAAGAGTCAGAACAAAGCAGGCATTCCTCGGACTTGGCTGTCCACAGGGTGCCACCAGCTGCCACTGTCAGGAAGCACTGGGCTGGCGGCTGATAATGGGATGAAGCCTGTGACAGCCATGGCTCTCGCCAGGGCCTGGGCTTGAAATGCCTGTGAGAACAATCAAATTCCCTGCCATGCTGCTGCAGTGAGACAGGCATGCACTGCTGGATGTCTAAGGTCCACAAATGTATAGATAGCACTGGCTGATGAACGTCTAGCACTGGCTAATGGCCATCATTGCTGCTCAGATCCTCCTTCCAGAAAGAACTCATGGCCCAGCTGCAAGGTTGGGTGGCAGCATTCAGTGCTAGATCCCTTGAGCTCATCTCAACTTGGAGCTGAGGTTGTGTTCTTCTTGGGGCAGCTACTCTTCTCAAATGGTATTTTTCTCTTTCCCATTACTTAATCAATCCCACAGACATTTGCTAGCTCCTGTTAGGTGTGTGATATAACAAAAGACAGCAAAGGTGGGAATCAAAGGTGTCCTTCTTATCAGAGGAACAAACACGTGGAAAGCTAGGGAGTAAAGAGATGAAGATGAGGATGTCACAGCCCCACCCTCAGTGAGCCTAACGTGTGTAACATGCAAAGAGGGGTGCGGAGGACAGGTGTCTGCTCATGGCAGTGAAGCAAGGAAGAGGCAGGACAGGGAAGAGGTCAGGTTTTACAGAGATGTTGGCATTGGCTTTGGACTTTGAAGTAAAGACTGTGCACACTGGAAGTGGGGATGACATGGTTGGCTACCAAGGACCAGGCAGCTGTATGAGGAAAAGCAAGAAGGCAGGAGAATATGCCCAGGGCTTAGGGAGCAGTGACTGGTTCACTTGCTGCTTTGCCTGGAGCTAAGGAGACCCTGCTTACCTTCCCAGCTCACTCAGCCCCCTCTTATCCTTGCTGCTTTCCTCTAGCTCATTAGCCTTTCAATTCCTTCACGTCCCAGGATAACCTCTACTTTTGGATCTCACACACGCTAATCCCTATGCCTGGAACTTTCTCTTCTCCCTCCACCTCTTATCTAGCTAATTGCAACTTGATTTAAATGTCACTTTTTCCACATCCTTGCAATAACCCTCCCTAGGGAGAGGCAAGGATATAAAATGGAACCAAAATGTTTGTACCCTCACAATATCCTGAAATAAAAAAAAAAAATTCACTTTTTTGGGGAAGGTCCTCCCAACCCTCCAGCCTGTGGCCTAACCCCATGTGAGACATGCTAATCGCACCCTGTAACTGATTATTGTCATGCTTATCACACGTGTAATAATTATTTGATTTCTGCTTTTCTTGCTATATACTGTGCTCCATGAGGTCAGAGAGGGCATCTCTAGTGTTCGTCACTGTTTTTACAGTGCCCAGCATAGGCCCTGGGACATAGTGGGCACTCAGTTATTATTAGTTGAGTGAATGAACAATAAAGGTAACATTGGACAGGTAGGTGAGTAACAACTCTCGAACCTTCATGAAAGCTGGGTCAAAGAGATTGGGCTTTATTATTAGGCAATGGGGAACTTGTACTTATTCATTAAAGCACAGTCCTGCAAACATAAGCGTTAAAAATATTTTACATCTCTATGGCACATCTATATACATTGTCATGCTGTCCTTTTAGTGATTCCTTGGGAGCATTTAGGAAATTCATTTTATTCTCTTGAGGATAAGTCTGAAACACAGAGAAGGGCAACCAGGTCACCTGGCTAGGCTTATGGCAGAGTCCACGTAACTCCAGGTCTAATGACTCCACATCTTTACTCGCTTTTCCCTATTGTGCTGTTGCTCTTTCTTGGAAGAAAGAACGTCTTGTATACTTGAAATAATCAAGAAACCATAAAAAACAATAAATATGGATAAAAATATTTGTGTATGCTCAGGGACCCGCAGCACAGGGCAGACAAAATTACTAAGAAGAACGCTGATGGCTTTGCAGAAGGAGTTGTTACCAGGGCCAGTCAGTCCTACGCCAAATAATGGTTATCCATTTGAATGCCTATATTTGAATAGTCAATGAAAAGAAGGTGGCAATTCATGTCCTTGCAAATAATTTTAGAGAGAGTTTTCTTAGCTCCTTCTGCTGCTATGTTTCCCCTCCTCACTTCTTTGGTCATTCCATTTTCTTTGAGATGCAGAAGGAAACAGAGGCCCAACACAGAGCTGCCCCTTCCTAGTGTAAATGAAAGCCTGCTGCGTGCAAATGCTAGATCTGTTTCTAAGCATCTTTTGAAATCGCTAAGTCCGTCCGGAGGCAGAAGGTGGTGGTGTCCAGGCATGCTTCTTGTCAAGAGGAATGAGCTGCACGGATGTCAATTCTTTTGGGTTCAGCATCATGGGAATGGAACACAGGACAGAGGTGTCAAAGAATTAGCTGGGGGAGTATTTAAAATACATACTTGAAGACTTAGCTCCAATATGTCTGGTGGGGAGGTGGTACTGGGAATCTACTTTTAAACCGCCTTCCCGAAGTGATTCTGATGGTAGCCAAATTTGAGCCCCTAGGTATATGAAAAAGAGTACTGTCAATTAAACATAACAATAAAACCACACAAATAGAAATAAATAAATAAAATGGCCCCTATTTGCAGAAGATATGATTGCCTATTTAGGAAACCCCAAGGAATCTACAAAAACAAAAACAGAAAACAAATCCAAAACATAAAACACTAATAAGTAAGTTTAGCAAGGTTACAAGATACAAGTTTAACACACACAAATCAGTTGCATTGTAATATACTAACAATGAACACACAAAAATCAAAATTACAATAAAACACCATTTAGAATCACGCCAAAGAAAATGAAATACTAGATATATTTTTAAGAAAAAACATGTACAGGATCTCTATAAAATAAATCCAAAAAGACCTAAATAAGTGAGTAATACTGTGTCATGAACTAGAAGAGTCAACGTAATAAAGATATCAATTCCCCCCCCCAAATTGATATATAGGATTAGTGCAATTCCTATCAAAATCCCAGGAAGGTGTTTGTAGAAAAAATCTTATTCTAAAATGTATATAAAAATGCACAGGCCCTAGAATAGCCCAAACAATCCTGACAAGGAAGAATACAGTGAGAGGTATTACTCTACCCAATATTAAGGCTTACTCTAAGGCCACAGCAATCAAGACAGTGGGATATTGGCAGAGGCACAGACATATAGATCAATGGGACAGAACAGAGAACTGAGAAATAGCTGTACAAAAGCATGGCCAACTACTTTTTCACCAAGGTGCAAAATTAACTTAATGGAGGAAGAATAACTTCTCCATAATTCACGCTGGAACAATTGGATATACATAGGCAATAAATAAATAAAGCTCACACCTTACAAATCTGCCTCAAAAAGGATCATAGACAAATGTAAAATATGAAACCATAAAACTTTTAGAAAAAAAAATCGGAGAAAATGTTCAGGATTTAGGGCTAGGGAAAAGTTCTTAGACTTGACACCAAAAGCACAATTTATAAAAAGAAAAAAATGATATACTGGACCTCATCAAAATTAAAAAATTCTGCTCTGTGAAAGTCTCTATGAGGAGTATGAAAAGATGAATGAGGTCAAATATTTGCAAACCACACATCTAATGAAGAACTTGTATCTAGAAAATATATATGTAATATACAGTATATTATTATGTTTTAATCTGTAATATATATTTATATATGGTAATATACGTTTATATGTACATGTTAAACTCTCAAAATTCAACAGTGAAAAAGCAAACAATCCAATTAGAAAATGGGTAAAAGACAGGAAAATATAGTTCATTGAATAGGATATACAAATGGCAAATAGACACACAAAAAGATGTTTAATATCATTAGCCATCAGGTAAATGTGAGTTAAAATCAAAATGAGATATGACCACACACCTATCAGAATGTGTGAAATAAAGCATAGTGACAACACAAAATACTGGCAAGAATGTAGAGAAACCAAATTACTCATACAGATGACTCAGCAAATGTCTTAATGAGATCTTGGAAATGATGGAAGTATAGATGCATGAACCTGTCTGTACAGGTAATAAAATCAAAATTGTATGGGTAGAGCTTAATACACACGCACATGCACCCATGCATGCACGCACGCAAGCATACAGGTAAGACCAGGAAAACAGAATAAGATCAGTGGATTGTGTCACTGTCAGTATCCTGGCTGTGATGTTACACTACAGTTTTAGAAAATGTTACCACTGGTGAGAAACTGGCAAAGGTACAAGGGATCTCTCTGTATTATTTTTTACAACTGCATGTGAATCTACAATGATCTCAATAAATATTTCAATTCAAAACATAGAGTGTCTAGCTTTTGTTTTCCTGACTGGACCCCGTCAATGCATAGCCTTAGGATAAAGTCAACATTGTAGAATGCGGGGCAGAAAGATGCAAAATAATTTAGGTCCATCTTGGCCTTGCTGAATCCTGGATCAAAACAACTCTGATGTTAATTCTATCTCTGTCCTTTCCAGTCACATAGGCCAGTGCATTGTCTTATTGTTTAAGAAACTTGGACTATTAAGAGATTATCCTTTCCTACTACTGGGAAAGTTCTTACTCATGCCTCTGGAAGGAGAACTGAAGATAAATTTTATGAAACTCCCTTTTGGGAGGCAGAGACAACGTAGCAGAAGTATGGTACAAGGTGGATGACTTAAGCTAAAAACTCTGCAATAGTTGGGTGACTTTGGTCAAGTTACTTACCTTTTCTGAAGAGGCTACTGATATTTGTATAGTTTTTGTGGAAAGGCTCCATGCATGAAACAAATATCTATTGAGTGTCATGTCTAGGTTTTGTAACAGCAAGTCAAATGGACAATGTTCCTACCTCACGGAGATTGCATTCTAACACAGGAAGGCAAACACTAAATACATAACCAATTAAATATATAATACATTAGAGGGTGATATGTACAAAAGAGTGTGTAGTGGGGGTGGGTGGGAAGGGTGGTGGCTGATATTTTATTATGTGGTCAGTGAAAGTGTGAATTATTATAAGATATTAGAAGGAAGTGAGTAACTGAGCCTTGTGGCTGTCTGGACAAGAGCCTCCCAGGCAAGGGGAAGAGAGAATGGTTTGCCCCTTCGGACATATGTTTATAGAACTGTGAAAAATGAACCCATTAATCCCTTAGTGAATCCTTATCCTCTGGTTGTTCAAAATATTATATCAACTTGATGTGTAGTAAGAAATGGCCGTTTTTATTAAAATGGTCACTTTTCAGTTGCCTGAGTTGATTTCATATGAACAACCTGAATGTGACCTCCTGGCCCTCATAGGTGGAGAAAACATGCATAATTCCCTATCAAGGGCAATGAGCTCAGGTGTTGGTTTCTTTTCTTTTTCCATCTCGGGAGAGTGGCGGGCAGGAGAAAAAAAATAAGTGGGTGTCAGCGGACATTAGCTTAGAGGTGTCTGTGCCCAGTGTTCTCACCCATCAATAAGTTATAATTGTAAGGTTAACTTCACAAGGTTGTAGATGTGTGAATTAAGTGAGGAAATGGAGGAAAAGTCACTTTATAAACTTTGATATATTCAATTTCAGGTCAATGAGATCATCCCCATGGCTTAGTGGTCCAAAACCTTTTGTTGGAGGTAGGGACATAGGCATGAAGACCATGAGCTCTAACATCTAGGAAAAAATGTATATAGACTTTATTTTGTATCCAATTTCAGCACAGGCTGTAGACTCTCTGAAACCCATATAATGAAGCTAAGAATAAGGACCCCTATTAAACCATTAGGTTTACATTTTTTAAAATAAAATAACACACAGTTTATTATGGGCATAAAGTGGGGACATGAACATAAAAGGACTTTGTAGGTTGCAAAATTGTGTATTGACATGGGTTATTATTAAATACTTATGAGGACAACTTTGTGTATAGGCCTGTGTGCATTCATGCTTTCATCCGATCCTGTGCTTGCTGTGACCATGAGGGAGGAGTCTGTATTGCTTGTGAAACAACATGCATGAGTACATTGGCGATCCTTGGTGGGCATATTTTGTCGTTCAACTGTGTGTGCGAGTTTGTGCGGGCGTGAGTGTATATCTGTGTCCACGTGCCTTTGTCAGGATGTGTTGGATCCTTTTGGATCAACGCACCAGAAGATGAATCTCGTATAGAGCAAGAGCCGACATCCTGCAAGGCTGCCTGAAAAACTTTGTTTCAGGCAGATGCTAGCATAGTCTGAAAAACATTGACTATGTTCAGAATCATGTCTGCTGATCTTCTGCAAGTTTTAAAGAGAAAAGACAAACATAATCCTCTCTGTGGTCTTTAGTTGTTTTCACTTCCGTTATTCCTTCTAGTGATGAGGGCCAGAAAGGAGGAAAAAAAATTTCCCCCAGGAAAGAAATTCCCTCTGCTTCCCTGGATTTCTAGGAAGAAGGTACAGAGCATGGTGGCAAGAATTTGAGTTTGGGAGTTAAAATATTCGAGTTCTAATCCCTTCTGCACCATGAGTGGCTGACTCATCTTGGACAGGTCATTGAACCTTCCCAAGCTACAAATTGCTTATCACTAGGATGAGGTTCATACCTGTTTTACCACATTTTGGCATCGTTGAGGTATCGTAAGAGGTAACACATGCAATAATGTGCATAGCATAAACATATTTATTTTATAAAAGAGTAACATTTCATGCCTAGTCAACAAATTTAGAATACTTGAGAGAATTAAATAGTGCTTCCTTTTCTGTGGTGGGCTTTCTAGATTAATTCTGAAAAGGAGCTGGGAAAACCATCATTATGTATTTATTTAAAACAGATGTTTTTGCTCAGTGCCTACTTTATGCCAGGTACTATATTAGGTGTTGAAAATACGGTGGAAAACAAATTCCTTTTATAGTCGTAATCCCTACATAAAGGAATTTGCAGGCTACTGAGGGAGACAGGCATTAAAGAAGCAGACAAATAAATATACAATTAAAACGGTGGTGAGCGCAAGAAAAGGAATGCCAGTGGGAGCCATGAGACCAATTAATGATCTGATTTAGCCTAAGTCATCAAGGAAGGCTTCTCTGGGGAAGTGACTTTCAACCCGAGATCAGAAGCAGATGGGTTGCTTTGGTATGGAGCTAAAGTATCCTCCAAATTCCATCTCCTAAGATCTTCTTTTCCCCCTGTGATTCTGTGGAACAAACATGAAATTGAATTCCTACTCCACGCTGAAAAGTAAGTAAGAGAGAGGGGAGGAGGAATATATGTAAGGAGAATATTAAGAGATAAATCTTATTTTTATATTGTAGTCTCTTTCCTTCAAACTGTTCCTAATCCCCTGACTTTTGGTTCATAAATAGATAGAATTTTCCCTCACGTTATAGCCTTGCCTAAAGACAATGAGCGATTTCACAACAGATGATTTATGTACTGAAATCTGGAGAGATTTTACTCATAAAAATACTCCAGTCGTTTATCTTGATCATCCGATATATCAGAGCCTGGCTTGGATGCCTCTGAATTAACTGCAGATTAAATGCTTCAAGCCAGTTGGAAAAGTATAGAGGTGGGGGTGGGGGGTGGGGAGACTGAAGGTGGCTGATCACCACTGTGATTGTACCCTTCCCCATTCAGAAGACAAAAGGCTCCCACTGCTCATTGCAGGATGAAAAGCAGAAGAAGATGTGAGAGCTGGGACCTTGGGGAGTTACTGGTGGGTGAATGTCCAACCATCAACACTGTTATTGAGTTCTTCACCACGTGTTAAATGGCAAAGATTCAAGGGTGAGCACATTAGATAAGAGCGCTGTTCTCTGGGAACTTACAGTCTTGTAGGAGAAGGAGATGATAAAACAAACAAGAGATCTACTAATATATCTTGATCACAGAGTCACTTCAACTTAGTGGAAACCGAGCATGGGTCAGACCATGTTGCAGCCTCACAGATACATGATTTAATTCCCTCTGCCAAGTAATTTTCACTCTCCTTACATCCGTGCATTCATTCAATCATCTATCTGCTTTTCAATGAATTTCTTGAGCTTCATTTATGCTTGTGTGTGTGTGCGTGTGTGTGTGTGTGCAGGAGCCCCAGAAGAGGAAGCAGGTGGGACCCCCACCTTCAGAAGAACTCATAATTTCATGGGAGTAAAATCCATTCTTGCAAATCATTGCAGCGCAAGGCAGAATTGGGTAAGTGTGTCAGAAAAGTTTCATCCTACGCGTCGTGAGTGTTCAGAGGGAACTGAGAGCTTGCTTACTTGGGGTAACTGACTTCAGGGAAGAAGCCAGTAATCCAGCCAGTATCTACTGAGGGCCTAACTCCAAGGCAGGCTGCGTGCTAGATTCTAGACTTACAAAGATGATCAGACAGAGGCACTGTCCAATGTCAGGTTCCAGAATAGAAGATGGGACAAACATTTAGATGATAGTTTCAGTACAGCGAGGTTCATTCATCTGTTTGACAAATATCTTCCAGGGGTCTGCCATGTGCCGATCTTTGTGCTCTTTTATGTGGGTGCAAGGTGAGCAAGATAGACATCTCCTGCCCCCTGTGGGACTTATACTCAGGCTTACAGCCTGGCAGATGTATCTGGTATGTTACTAGGCACCACCAGTTTTAGTTACTTTCAGATGGGCTAGTGATGGGGGACCCGGGGGGAACTGACTTACCTACTGGGGTCAAAGCATTGGAAATCCAATGAGCAAAGTTATACGTGGTGGGTGATTCAGCAAGTAGCCTGTCCCCCAAAAGTCCAAAATAACAACAACAACAAAAAAAAGATCAAAAGGTGGACTAGAGGGGTCAAACCATAATATGGGAGAAGTGTGGAAGTCCGAGTAGTCACCCAGCCAGTGGAAGGTCTGTTGGAGGAGAAGGAAGGAAACTAACATTTACCAGGCACATGCCACTAGGGCAGGCAGTATGCTAGTTGTTTTACATGTGTTATTTCTTTCAGTCTTTACAGTGGGCAACTGTGAGAGAAAGTCAAGGTTCAGACCTAGGTAGGACTTGGGATCCTGGACATATATGAGCTAAATTTCCTGGAATACAGGCACATAGTACTGGAGGAAGAGGAAGAAGAATGGGGCTTTGGGAAGGAGAGAGGGATGCACTGATGAGAAATGTGCATTTATGCCTTCATCGAAGCTAGAAATGGGTGATGTCACAGGTCAGCTGAAGTTGGTATCTCATAGTACGATTTGCATTTTACTTATCTCCAATGATTTGAGCATCTTTTTAGGTGCTTACTGGCCATTTGTATATCTTCCCTGGAAAAATGTCTATTCAGATTCTTTGCTCACTTTTAAATTGGATTGGTTATTTATGTTTTTATTATTGAAGACTGTTTTTGTCTGAATATTCCCAAAATATGGTGGATTTCATGTAAGGCTAGACCAAATAGTTCAACAATATTACTCAAAACCCATTTTCTTTATATTTCTTATTTCTCTTATCTACAGGTATTGGCTTCCTTCTAAGTTTGGCTCCCTTAGTGGTTGAAAGTGGCTGCTAACCACGGCTGGGCTGAACACTTTCCTTGTCATATCCACTGGCAGGGAAAGGGAGTTCTCTTTCCCACAATTAAAGTCCTGATTTAGGTCACATGATCACCTCCGAATCAATCACAGTGGGGATGGGATAGAATTTATGCAGGTTGAATTGGGCTGTTTGAATGCATTTACAGAGCTGAGATTGGGCTCAGTTCCTGCTCCCGCCCCAAATGCTCATGGCTTCTCCACAGTGGGGAAAGGTTGGAAATGAGGTTGGAAAAGCAGCCAGCATAGTCCACGCTAGCACTTCTGTAATTATAAGTTTGTACAACTATTGGATTAAAATCTATGTTCCTGTGTTTCTATGTTACTTTTGCTTACTTGCATTTAGGATACCATCTTCATCATCATCACATTAATGGACAGCCATGGGCCAGGTCTTGTATGTTGCTCTGCATGGATCACTACACTATAAGGTTGGCATGGTTATTACTACTATCTCCATTTTACACATGAAGGAATTCAGGCTCTGACGGGTTAAGAGACTTGTCTGACATCTCATGTCCTGTAAGTGGTAGAGCTGAGATTGGAGCCCAGATTTTCTGAGACCTAGGTACTCTTGACCACCTTTCTTGTGAATACTGAATCATTTTCATCTTTACAGCTCTTAGCACAATGCATGATACGAAATAGGCTTAGGCACTCAACAAGTGTCTATTGAGTTGAAATGCAATCAAATGAGAATATTTTTAAATAAAGGCATGAATTTCTCTTTCATGGCAGAAAAGTAGTAGAGGTCAGAGACCAAACTGAAGAGTTAGGTGTCTGGAAGAGTTTCCCAGCAGCCGCTTCCATCACACTGACGCTGCCGCCCCCAGCTTGGAGACAGAGGTCTGGGTCAGATTTTCTGAGGTCCCACACGTCCATCAGACACATCCTTCGACCTTCACTGAGCTCTCCTCCCAGGAGATCAGACCAGCTTCCCGATGTGCATGAGTGAGTGCAGAAATCTAGAAATCAACTTTGAAACCAGGCCTTAAATGCCTTCTGTGATAAATAATTGAAAAGTCCTGTAGGTTTCTTTTTTTCCCCCATCCTTTGAATCAAAAGAAAAATAATGTGAGATCAAAACCCCCAGAAGAATATGAAGAAAAATATTCAGAAAAGATTTGGGTGCCTGGAATAGAAAACATCTTCTTTTCCCATGCATCAAAAGAAGCTTCCAGTTTATCAGACATTTTCACGTGGGCTGCAGCACTTTGGGATGAAAATAAAACCATAGCAGTGAATTCTAGGTCATTAGACTGGAAAGTCAGCCGAAAGGAAGCTAGATCTTGTCTTTCCTCTGAGACAGACAAATTTGCAAAAGAGTTCTTCAATTTATGACTATTTCCTAATTTTTTTTCTCCACGTTTGGGATTGAGAGATACCTTATATGGCCTGAAAAATAAAATCCTTAGGTGAATGGTAGTTTATACTTTTCTATACTTTTAAAAAGTGCTTTTGCTTGTACCATCTCATATAATCCTCACAACAGGGATTGCATGTCTCTTTTGATGTAGGCAGGCTAGTGTTATTGGTCCTGTTTTACAGAGGATAAAAATGAAGCTCATGGTGGTGCATTGATGTGTTGAATGTCATACAGCTGGTGTGGGCCAAATCTGAAATCCTGTTAAGATCTTTGTCCCCCTGTGGTTTAAAGAATAAAAAAAATCAGGGGGTTCTGGGAAATTCAGACATGAGCTCAAGTCTTATATTATT
The DNA here is from genome assembly GCA_963574885.1 of Lepilemur ruficaudatus. Classification (NCBI taxonomy): domain Eukaryota; kingdom Metazoa; phylum Chordata; class Mammalia; order Primates; family Lepilemuridae; genus Lepilemur; species Lepilemur ruficaudatus. The sequence continues at coordinate 69,379 of CAUYRT010034789.1, forward strand.
TTTCTAGCAGGGTGACTTTAATCAAGTATTTCAATTTCATCTTCCTCATCTGTAAAATTGGGATATTACCTACCTTGCAAGGCTGGGGTGAGGTTGAGAAAATGTATGTAAAACACTCAATTGGGACATTTGGGATGGCCCCGATAATAAGCAATCCTCTTCCCTGTCTGAGTCTGAACCGATTGAAAAATAGAATTACTAAAGTAGGCAGATGGGGAGGATGTAGCTTATGTTGGTAGAAAACAAGGTCCTTAATGTTAAGCCCTGCTGCTAGGAAGCCTTATTACTCAGTCACACACAACATTTGGTGATCCAAGTAGGGATGTCATTGTCTAACTTACAGTCTTTGATTTACCATCAATGAAGTTTAAAATTCTGGGAAATATAATCATAAAATGTTATTTCATTTAAACTGTCATAATGTGGCCAAAGGGATGGAGACCCAAAGGGGAGACATCACTTACCTAAAGTCACACAGGTGCCAGGTAGGGGCAAAACTAGAACTAGAATCCAGTCTTCTGACTCCTAAGTTGAATTTCCTGCCAGGGAACCATGCTGCCCTATTTCCCAGGAGCTGGGATGATCTTGCAAGAAGTGGCTTTGACAGGCCAGTTTCAATTCCTTTTCCATCCTCACCAACAGTGTACAAGGGTTCCCTTTTCTCCACACCCTCACCAACACTTATTATTCATCTTTATGATAATTTCCATCCTAAAAGACAGGAAGCTATATGTCATTGTGGTTTTCACTTGCATTTCCCTGATGACCAGAGATGTGGAGGGTTTTTCATACATCTGTTGGCCATTTGTATCTCTTTGCTGCGTGTGTATCCAAAGAAATTGAAATTGGCATGTGAAAGAGATATCTGCCCTCCCATGTTCATTTCAGCATTATTAATAATAGCCAAGATATGAAATCAACCTAAGTGTCCATCAACAGATGAATGGATAAAGAAAATGTGATATATATACACAATGGAATACTATACAGCTTAAAAAGAAGACAATTCTGTCATTTGCAATAAGATGGATGGAACCGAAGGATACTATGCTGAGTGAACTAAGCCAGGCACAGAAAGACAAATACTGTATGATCTCACTTATATGTGGAATCTAAAAAAAAAATCAATCTTATAGAAACATAGACTAGAAAGGTGGTTACAGAGGCTGGTAGGGGGGGCATGAATGCAGAAAGGGAAGATATTGATCAAAAGGTTCGATGCTTTCATTAGGCTGGAGGAATAAGTTCTATTAATAGTAATCTGTTGCATTATATGGTGACCACAGTTAATAATGATGCATTATATATTTCACAATTGCTAACATAGATTTTTAACCTTCTAACCACAAAATAATGATGAAGTTGTGAGGTGACAGATATGTTATTAAGCTTGACTGAATCTTCCTATAATGTATGCATATATCAAAACATCACATTATACTCCATAAACATACACAATTATTATTTGTCAATTTATAAAAAGAAGCCTCTTTGAATTATTTTGGCTGAATATGATACATAAGTCTTAGTCATAAAGCTGATTAATACATTAATTAATACATTCATTCATTTATTTATAAAACATTCATTGAACCTACTGTGTGTAAGCCATCGCTGTATCTGCTGTGGATACCACAGCAAACAGCATAAATTAAGATCCTTTTCTTGTGTAACTTGCTTTCTGCTGGGGATATATGGAAAATAAATAACAAGCAAGTGGGCAAACAAACAAACATATGCTATTTCAGGTGGGGATGAATGCTATGTAGAAAAATAAAGCAGAACAAAGGGCTAGAGGGAGGAGCATGGTGCTGTTTATATGGAATATTCAGGGACAGTCATCCTACGGAAGGGATATTTGAGCAGAGAGTTGGAAGGTGTGAGAAGGTGGTCCATGCAAATCATCTGGGAAAAGAGCCTTTCATGCAAGTGCAAAGACCCTAAGGCAAGAAGATGCTTGGTATGTTTGGCAAATAGCAAGGAGGTCAACGGCTGGAGCAGAAAGTGTGTGTTGGGGGAAGCTGGCAAAGATTGGGGGTCAGACTGTCAAGGGAGTCCAGGTCATGTTGATCTTTATGGGAAATTATAAAGACTTGTACAAAGTGAGATGAGAAAACATTTGAATTGCATTTTAAAAAAGTCTCTCTGAGTGTTGTGTAGGGAATGGGGGTAACAACGGAAGCCCTAGACCAGGTAGAATGGCACTGTAATGATTCCGGCCGGAGAAGGAGCTCATGGCCTGGAACAAAGCTGTGGTGGTGGGCATAGAAAGGAGAGGCCAGTCTCTAGATTTTGCCTGTGCATGGAAAAGAATGGGTGGGCAGGCACTGCTTATTGGCATGGAAGATGGTGAAGGAATAGGCTGGGGTGTGGGGCATCAGAAATTTTGTTTGAGGCATGATAAGTTTGGTAGACTTGTTAGACATTCAAGCAGTTATGGACAGTAGCAGGTTAGCTATCTAAGACTGGTTTCAGGACAGCAGTCGGGTGGGGAATGTAAACACATGAGTCAGTAGTCTGTAGATGGCAATTTACAGCCCTGGAGCTGGATGAGAGGACCTGGAGAGTGAGTGTAGCTGGAGAGAACAAGACATCTGAGGACAGAGCATGAGGATACTCTGAGGCTAAGAAATCAGGATGAGGAAAAGGATCTGACAAAGGAAATTAAGAAGTAAAAGGAGAAACAACGGAGGGTATCCCTGACTCCAACTAAGAGAAGTATTTCAAGAGAGAGAGAGTTTACATAAGGTAAGTACTTAGGATTGACTGTTGGGTTTAGCAACATGGAGATTATAGTTGACCTAAAGAAGAACAGTTTTGGAAAAATAAAAGAAGACAAAAATGTCTGATTCTAGTCTGGTTCAGGAGAGAAAGGGAGAAGATGATATGGAGGCAATAAGTATAGCTAAAAACTAATTCTGCCAGGGAAATTTGCTGTAAAGGGAAATTGTAAAAGAGTCAATAGTTGGAACAGGGTATGGGGTAGGAGGGTGAGTTTAAGAGAGTGCATATTACAGTGTGTTTGCTAATGGGAATGATTGAGTAGAGAGGGAAAATTTGATAGTGCAGGAGAGAGGTGGGAACATTGTTGAGATGATGCCCTTGAGAATATTAAAAGGGCCAGGAGATTGTGCCTTAAGTGGGAAAAAGAAGAGTTCACTAATGGTAATAGGGGTAAGGTGGGATTCATGGTCAGGTACAGAGAGCTTAGTAGACACGTTGATAAAGCAAGTGGAAAGTTCTTTACAGATATTTTCTCATTGAAAGAGAAGACAGCCTGAGATTGAGAGTGGGAAAGAAGGTGTTAGAGATTTAAGGAGAGAGCAGAAGTTTACTAAATATTAATAATTACCTAGGACAGTGGGAGAATGATTGGGCTGGAGAAATGTACTGGAAGTTCCCAGCAGCCCATGAGCTTAGTGGCCATGAATTTAAAATAAGAACAAATCATTGCAGTTCTGTGTTTTCCTCCTACTCAATTTAATTGTGTGGATGCAAGTGAGGATGAGGAAGAGTTGGGTTTAACTAGGGCTGTAATTTTGCCAAGCAAGTGTGATGAAGTGTAAAAAAGCAAAGGAGTTGAGATATAGGTAAAGTGATGATTATAATTAAGACCGTATAAGTGAAGCTGGCTGAGACAAAAATCAAGAGCATGGAAGAGCAAGAAACAGTGGAAAATCTGTAGGTTCAGTGAATTGTAGGTCACAGTGGAGCCAAAGAATTTTAGGAGTTTGGGAACCATATACTGTGAACTAGAAAGACAGGAGGCAGTAACAGTTGGGTGGGATTCCTGCAAGTGAGAACATGGAGGCGTTGACAGTGTTTTTAAGGATGTGGTTAACGTATGGCTAGGGGAATTGAATGTCTGAGGTGAGGCAGAAGACACGACCATTGGAAGAGATGACACCAAGGAACTTAGAGGTCACGGCATGAGAAGATCATGCCAATGGATGTCACAGTCAGGAACAACTATCCTAACACGGTCAATAAGCACATGGCCATGTTAGAATAGTTGTTCAACATCATTAGTTACCAGGAAAATGCAAATCAAAACCACAATGAGATACCACTAGTATGGCTATAATGAAAAAGACAGACAATAGCCAGTGTTGGAGAAGGTGTGAAGAAATGAAACCCTCCTTTATTGCTGGTGGGAATGTAAAATGGTGCAGCCACTTAGGAAATTAATTTGGCAGGTGCTCAAGTTGTTAATTATAGAGTAACTATGTGTAGCAATTATACTCCTAGGTATATATTCAAGAGAAATGAAAACATATGTCTACACAAAAACTTGTCCAAAAATGTACAAGTTTCATAGTAGTGAAGAAGTGGAAACAACCCAAATGCCCACTAACTGATGAATGGATAAATAGAATGTGGTATATCCATACAACGCAATATTATTCAGCAATACAAATAAATGAGGTACAGATACATGCTATACCATGAATGAACTTTAAAGACATCATCCTAAGTAAAATAAGCCAGACATAAAAGGTCTTATATTATCTGATTCTACATATATGAAATATCCAAAATAGGCAAATCTATAGAGACAGGACATAGAATAATGATTGCCTAGGGCCAAGGAAGAGTGACTGCTAAGGGATACGGTTCTTTTTGGGGTGATGAAAATGTTCTAAAATTAGATTGTGGCAATGGTTGTACAACTCTGCGAATTTGCTAAAAACTTTTAAATTGTACATTTTAGATAGATAATTTTATGGTGTGTGAATGCCATCTATATAAAGATGTTATTAAAAAAAGAACTATGCTAGAAGTACTGTTGAAGAGAGTGAAAGCAGTCTAGGAGCCAAGATCTTCAAGGAATAAGGGGTAGTGACCTGAGGGTTTGCAGATGACAGGGAAAAGGAAGGGGCATAGTCTAATGGAATAGGCTTCAATTCCAGTGTGTGTGTGTTTGTAGAATAGAAGAATGACCTAGAAAAGGTGATGGAAAAAGGGGACTTTTCTCTCTATAATAAACCCGTGGAGTAAGCACTATTATACCCATTATATTTGCTAGAAGCTTCAAAGCAGTAAAAACACTTCTGCTTTAGCCCTTTTAGTAGCGCAGGAGTGGAGATTCTTATCTAAGTGAATTACTCCTGTGTGCACCACACAATATAGAACTCCCATCATAAAGGGGTCACCAGTTGCTCTCCTAACTCAGTTCAATTCTGCAAGTTCAATTCCCAGTTTCTTTAGGCGCAGTGAAAGAGAGGGCTCTCGGAGAAGAAATTTCCTCCCCATGTCAGGTAGATTTCAGGTAGACAGAGACTGTGGAAGAAACCTTGAGAGAAGTGGTTGAAGATGCAGGGATCTTGCCAATGGGAGACCCTGCTTTGCAGAGGGCACTGTGGAAGTCTTTGGGGAGTCTGGAAGAGGAGTGGGATTTGGGGATACCCAGAACAGTGTGGAGTAAGAGTGGTGTTTATGAGAGGTGACTTCCAAGTCCTGGCCTTTTGTAGTGATTGATATAAAAGGGACACATTGCATGACAGGATTCATCCCAGAGGTCTCCAAGGCAGTCTATAGGGAGGAAGCTGTGAGTGTTGGAAGAAGGAGGTCTTGCCCCCTCGTCACTCCTGCCGGGCATATTGTCAAAGCAGAGGTAAGGGTGGTCTCTCCAGGAAGTAACGCTATTTACAGTTCCTAAGCAGTGCATACTTTGATAGACGCAGAGAACATGGCGAATGATAGAGGAAGGGCTGCTTTGGTTCAACAGTAGGGTGACCATGTAAACAGAGCCCCAGGAGTTGTGCATCATGTGGTCCTCCATGGGGACAGGATCCCACTCTCTATGGGACCTTGGCAAAGTCACTCCCTGTAAAGTGGTCGAGGCTAGCTGCCTTCTGAGGGAGGTGGGATTCTCTCTGCCTATCTCTGCCCCGTATTTCTCTCTTGCTTGGTATATATTAATACATGGCTCTGTCTGTCAGCATCTTGACTTCTAAATATGGGAGCCCCCAGAGTAGTAAGATGGAAATACCAGAAGGATATGGACGCTGTCTGGTTCCCTTGGGTCCAGTTCAACCTCCCTCCCGCAGAAGCTGCTTCCAGCCTTGGATCCATTTCACTCCCATGGTTGGGATTTCTGCAGAAGCTGGGGCCAGCTTCAGGCCTTAGTGGCACTGATTACCGATGTCCAAGGCAACAGCAGGGATAGCAGGTGATTGCTTAGAAACTGGAGATAGTCTCCAAATGTACATATACCCTCTGATGCTACAGGATGTTTTTGGCAGATGTGTTGATGATGTGAACTGGGACTATTAGACTGGATTGCATGGCCATTCCAGGGCTCTCAAAAGCAAACATCTGAACAACAGGAGGAGGAGGAAGACAATCCCAGCAGTCCTGACTGAGAGTTATCAGTTTTGTGTGCCTGGCACTCTGCTATGCACTTGACATGACTTTTATCTTTACAATGAAGCCATGAGTTAGCTACTGTTACATACATTGCATATGCTGGGAGCTTCAGAGTGGTTAAAACATGGGCTGGTCTGTACTTTTTAGTAGTGAAGGAGTGGAGATTCATATCTAAATGATTTTATTCCAGTGCCCGTGTACTTGACCACCACAAAATATATAGCTCCTATCATAAACGGGATCACCAGTATCTCTCCCAACTCAGTTCAACTCTGCAAGGATTTACTAAGCACATACTATGCTAAAGAAAAGGATGAAGGAAGCCAACAGTTCTGAGCCCCTTCTCTGAGCCAGGCATGGCTGTAGGCATTTTAAATGCCCTCTCTTTGATTCTTCTCACCTAATGTTGGGAGGTGAGAATCATGACGTCTACCATACAGAAGAGGAAATAGATTCCAGAAGTGAAACCGCTTGCTCAAAGTGACATCTTTGATTCATGGCAGAATCAAGGTGGCTCAAGACTCCTGAGCTTGAGCCCTGTGTTCGTCCCACTTGCTTTGACATCATTCATGACTCTCCCTCATCAGCAAGCTCTAGATGTTCTCAGGTCCAAATTATTACTACAAGCAAATGGCTAAATTTGTAGATATTTTATTTTATTGTATTTTTTAAATTCAGGATATTATGGGGATACAAACATTTTGGTTATGTGTAATGCATGTAACCTATGCATTTGCCTAGCCCAAGCCAGGGCTACAAGCATGTCCTTCCCCCATGCAGTGTGTTCCGCTTCCATTAGCTGTGAGTTTACCTCCCCGCTCCATCCCCCTGACACCTCCACCTGACCGGCACCCAATGAGTATTACTACCATGTGAACACCTTAGTGTCGATCAGTTAGTACCAATTTGATGGCGAGTACATGTGGTGCATGTTTTTCCATCCTTGTGAAAGCATCATAGTTATCCCCAATTCAGAGGGTAACATAGAGAACCAAATGACGTGCAAATGGATATGGTACACAGACTTTATAAACTGTAAAGGGATGTGAGCATGTTATTATTCATTGCTGTTACTTTTATGGTCATTATCACTATTATAAAATCCAGCTTCTCAGCTGGGAAGGATGTCCCTAGACCCAAAGCATGCAGGGTCTCTGGGGAAACCTGGAAGACATAATTTTGCCTTCTCCACTCCTCGCCTGCTGACTTCACCAGGAAAAGACTAAGTGGAGCAATGTTGACTTCAGCCTCATTAAAGTCACAGAGAGACTTTGGGATTTGCAGGTGGCTGGTTTGCAGCTCTTTCAATGCATGGTGACTCCCTTCTGCTGTACTCCTCCCAAGAATAGAAAATCCCAACAGCTGCTTGGGGACATGGGTATCTATACAGATTTTGAGGCTGAGCAGAGACTTGTGGAGAATATAATGGGGAAGAAACTGGAGAGTGGGGGTGGAAGTTGCTCCATGGGCTGGTACAGATGCTTCTGAGCCAGAGTACTGGGTTCCACAAACAGCTTCTAGAGAGGGTCACTGAGGTCAAATCCTACATTGTCCTGTGTGACTTCAGGTAGGCTATTTACTACTTTTGACCTCTATTTCTTATACTTTTTTTTAAAAAAGATTATATTAGAATCTATCTTATAAAACTGTAGAAAGGTCATAAGGAAATAACATATGCAGTCATCAACACTGAGCCTTATGCATAGTAAGTACTCAGTAATTGTTAGCTACCCTTATGTTATACAACCAGCCAGACATGTCCTACCACTATAAATGCAAGCAGAGTAATACTGTAAAACGCTTTAAGGCGTTTTCAGAACAAGGCATGGGAGGAAAATAAAGAAAATGGGAAAGAGTAAGATGGATGGGAGCATAGAAGGAAGAAGAGGGCGCTGGTTCTGTCCTTGAGTATATTACTCAGAGCAAGAGGTTTGGAATCAAACAAGCCTGTGGTTGAATCACAAAGCAAGTAATTTAATCTCTTAGAGCCTCATTCTCCTCATAAATAAAATGGAAAATAAAAATGCCTCTTCCTAGAATTTGAATAAATCAAAGATGTGATCCCTCTTTTACTTCTGACATAGGAAAAGATTAAATAGGGTTAGAACAAAAGAAGTAACGTTTATTAAGGGTCTGTCGTGTGCCAGTTGTGAGGTTTGATAGGGATAATACATGTGAAATGCCCGGCACGTCATAGATGCTCAGGTATTGGTGCTTTGGGAATGAAATTTCAGCAAGAGACCCAGACATGGCTAGAACTACTATGGTTATCCTCCTTGGTTTCCAACTAAGAGGGTTACATGTACGGAACAGGAGAGATGAGAGCTTGAGGTATCACTTTATTATAACTTTATAAGAACCTGCTCTGCTTTCTGATAAAAGTCAGATTTGAGCACATGGCTTGGGCTGGAGGCCCACCCAGAGCTCCCCCTTCCTCTACCTTATCTGCATCTGACCTGCCCCCTGGGGCCAGCATGGTGAGGGCAGAGAGATATGGCCAGGACTTGAGAACTACCTTGCCGCAGCTTATAAAGTTCTCTGAGTGGTGTAGAAGCTGGAATTGCCGGGGAACGGCTGGTCTACCCTACTGCCGGGGAACGGCTGGTCTACCCCAAGGGACAGCCTGGCCTGGGTGTGAGGCAGGCTGTGCAAGCTGTGAGCAGAACAGGGGGCCTGCCTTGGGGGCATTCTTTAGGTCGATTTTTGCATATTCTTTTCCTCTTTAAGGCGGTCCTTGTGTCTGGATTTCATCTTCCCTCCCATCCAGCTCCACTTTGAGTCTCTGCTTATGTTTCCCTGAATCCAATGGCCTAGTTTCCTAACTCATCTTCTGACCTCCAGCTTCCATGACTTTCCCCAGTCCATTCTCCTCCCAGCCACTGGTGGCTTTCCTAAAATACACTCCCCAGCTCAAAAACTTCACTGGCTGCAGACCACGGGTCACATTCTTAGCACGATGCCCTGGACTGCTACATACTGACCCTCCATCCTTTCCGTTCGTGGAATTGTCCACTCACTCCACTGCCCTCATGCACGGAGCCCTCATTTAATTGATTGCGTGTTTCTCTCAGCAGGTGGAGACTATAGTTCATTTACCTTTACAGTGGAGAGGCAGTGCTTGGCACATAGTAGGTGTTCAAAATGTTGTAATGGACCTTTGGAGTCAGACCTCCAGTTCGGATCTGGTCTCTACTACTTACTATGAGGCTTTGGAAAAATCATCCAATATCTCTGCACTTCGGCACTCTCATCTTAAGAATGGAGGGGAGCGTGATACCTACCTCCTACAGCTAATTTGAATATTAAATTGGTTAGTATTTATAAATTCCTTTGGCCAGTGCCAGGAATAAATAAGTGTGCAGTAGAGATCAGCTATTATTACTATCACCGTTATTCTCAACTCCCTCAGAGTGCAAGGTTTACAGGAATTAGCATGAATTGCAACCATCACGGTCCATCAATTTTATTTGGGGCTTTACTGCTTTCATAACATTTCACATCGACAATTTAAAGTGATCCTCACAATCAATTCAGTAAAATTCCTTTCTTCAGATGAGGAAACTGTAACGTTGAGGGGTTTAGTGGCCTTTCCAAATGACACAGAAAAGACTCAGAAATAGATCTTGGGCTACCTAGGTCATTACTCCTTTCATTACACTGTGGCTTCTGAAAGAAACGAAGCCCTATGCTAAACTGATTTAATTGTACTCTCTCTTTTAGGTTTTAAAAATGAGACTATAAACTTCTTAAATGTTAGGACCATGTCATATTTTGTATTTTTTGAATCTCATACAGTACCTGGGACACGGCACACACTCTAAATATTGTTGAAAGTAAAAAAATAAAAAGAAAGAAAATAATAAAGAAGAAAATATTTTAGGATGTGTAAAAGCCCCCCCCCCCATCTTTCAGCTACCTACAACATCACTTATATTAACTATTCATTACCAGAAGTGACGGCCCTTTTCTTTTTACTTTAGTGGACAGCTAGGCATCAGCAACCATCTCTTGCCCAGTCCTCCTACAATTTCTCTGACACCATGAAAACGCCCATAGTACAGCTCAATCTGAGAGAAAGATTGATTGTATTCACAACTTTTGAGTATGTTTCTTAGGAGTTGCCTGATGGAATTAGAAAATTCCTTTAAATTGATGAAAATCCTAAATTCATAGCAGAGACTCATTCAGCTGCCTTTCTTTGCCTTGCAAAGTCATCTCAGCCAAAGTCTTCACGACCAGAGCATCTAAAAGACACGTCATGAGAATAAATGGTCCACGGGGGCAGACCGTGCCTGTTTGTGCCCTGATGTGCACCCAGTACCTGGAATAGCGCCTGGCGTGTAGTCAGAGCACAATGTTTACTTGTCGAATGAATTAAATGCATCCAATAAGAACCTTTGCATGAGAGTGCCTGTGGTTTATTTATTCAGTTCGAGTCAGAGACTGGCACTTGCATGATTATAAGTCTCCTTTAAAAATAAGTTGATCCCAATTCTCTTAATGATTCTGTGAAATCAGGCAGACCTGGCTGGATATTTATGGTTGACCCTACTAATTAGCAAATGGATAAGCTTCCAAACACAAACCGTAATACCTGACTCGTGTATACAGCAAACCCAAATGTATTCAAATAGTTCACATCTCCACTGTGTGCAGTTTACCAGAAGAAGATTTGATTACCTTCCTTTGGGCAATGCTTGACGTAGCCATACCTCGAGCTGCTTTCGTGAATCACACCAGCTCATTCTCTTTGGGGCCCAGGACAAGGAGGCACATTGTCTTTAATTCTAATTGAGGATTTCAATCCTGGGACATTTCAAATATTGCAGGTGACACATGTTGTCTCTTCCAAGGCCACATTTCGAAGGGTTTTCTAACAAGGAAGGAGCCAGATTTGAATATGGTGACATTAGACCTTGTCAGACAAAAACATCAATATTGGTGCATAATTAATGCTTGGAGCTTATCCGACACGGACAGAGCAGGCCCAGAGTGCTTTCAAAAATCAATATGCTACCTGAATTACAAACATCGTGGATGCAACCTGACAGGCTGATGCTATTAGAACATGGGGGCCTCTATTGAAACATTTGAGAAAATCAAAGATCTGATCTTTGTCTCATTCCTGATATAGGAAGAGATTGAACAGGATTGAGATGAAAGATGTAACATTTATTAAGGATCTACTACTATGTGCTATACGTGGTACTCAGAACTATATGGGCATCATTTTGTTTCAATTCTCCTAACAATCGATGAAATAAGGGCTATAATCTTAACATTAAAGAGGGGAGGAATAAAGGCTCAAAGAGATTGAATAACATAACCAAGATCACACAGGCAGAATCTGGATGCAAATAGAGCACCAGAGTCTATGTTCTCTTTCTACACTGTTTCCCAAGACCATAGCCTGTGTATATTTTTACCTTTTCTATCCTCTTAGATTAGTTTTCTCACAGTTGTGTTCCAGGGAATGGTAAGTGCTTCTGCAGAAGGGCAATTGTGACAGTTTAAGTGAATAAGTGAAGTTGGAAAAAACTTACTTTAAAAATTACAATTTAAAATTAGGTATACACTCCATCACCTTGTATAACCAATTTATAAACAATGGATACCAAAGATATAACTTATTTTTGTGGGTATGTGTGTGTGTGTGTGTGTGTGTGCACATGTATGTATACTTTGGAATAAATAGAATTAAACCTTTTTTCATAGTCTATCCATTCATCCGTCCATTTATGTCTGTTTATCTATCTGTCATGGAAATGCGAATATGCCATCAATTAGAAGCTGTAACCCTGTACTAGGATTTCATTTAGCCCGAGGCAATGCTTTTCCACTCATGTAAAATTCTATAAATGAATACCACTACTTACCCACGTGGAAGATTTTTCTCAATACTGTATGCCTCAAACAAAACACCAAAATACGAGGTCTGTGCAGAAAGCATCCAGCCATTGTTAATATAACGAGAACGGTTTGTGCGACATCAGTGTAACCTGGCAGCCAAGGAGAGTGGACTGGAACGTGCGTGCACGAACAATGACGACTTCACTGTGCTAGTCAGGGGGGTGCGAGTGAGCGAGTAGAGCAACACATCTGCATCAGAGTTTGTGTTAAACTTCAACGTTCCTCCGTGGAGACTATTTGGATGACTCAGAAGGCTTTTGGGGACAATGCAATGAGTGCGGCATAAATAAAAGTGTGGTGCAAACACTTCAGAGATGGCTTAGAACCTGTTGAAAGCGATCCACGTTCCAGAAGGCCTGCAACGAGCAGAACACCTGAGAATGTTGAATGGGTACAGGTTAGGTTACTGCTATGTGAAGTCCCAAGGTGCCTACTTCAAAGGGGACTGAGGTCATTGTCCTATGTACGACATGCGATGCTTCTTGTATCTTGTTCAATAAATGTCTCTATTTTTCATATTATGTGGCTGGCTACTTTCTGGACAGATCTCGTATATTAGATGCTCAAGCTGTTCTAAAACCATAGATTATATCCAAAACTCCTGAGTTTTTGTTTTATTAGAATAAGATTTTGTTTTAAATGATGAGTGTTTAAATAAGTGTTTTAAAAAGGAACTTGGTAAATAAATGCATAGTGTTAAGATACGCTTTCATCTGTTTTCTATATTAGGGTTCCATGTAAAATTGTATTTTCATAAAAAAGGTCTATTAAAGCAAGTTGGAAATCACTGAGCTAAAGGAATTGTGATATCCACAAGTTCTATTTCCTTTGGTCTAAATGATTTCAGTTAATGCAGTGTCTAAAAATAAGTATCAATATGTTAGCCATAATATCATAACTGCCTAAAATGGATTTTTGCACATAAAATCCACCCATCTTTCAAGGCCTAACTTAAAAAAAAAACAGCTCCTTGATGAGTTTTTTTTTTTTCCCAGACCATAGCCTTTCCACAATGTAGCAATTGTACCAGAAGTAGGGTTGCAATAAGAGACCCAGAGATAAAATGCGGAATTGGCTGCATATAGTGTTACATCAGACACTATCACATAAGGGGATGGACATCATTCTCTTTTTGGATATGCATAAAGTTAGTTCCGAGCCTCTGGCCTAACCCATTCCTCAAGCCTCATGCACTTATTCCTCCTGGCTTCTACTCCATTGCTAAGTCTTCCACTTTTGTCTTCACTGCAATCTTCAAATTTACATATTTTTGTCTTTCTTAGTGCAGTCTTGCCTCCGATCAACTACCATCCGAATTCTCCCTCCAATTATAAGGCTTTAGGCTTAAGCAACTTTGGGGCACTGATAACACTGATAACAGCAATTAATGGCCTCTTTAAATTCACATCCTTTACCTGTGTAACCTCAGAGTTTCCACTGTGACTCTGGGCTGGTTTTGTGACTTACTTTAGCCAATAGAATGCAACATAAGTGACAGCGTGCCTTGGGAAACTTTGCCTAAGTCCACTTAGTTCCTTGCATAATTGGCTTTCTTGTGCTTACACTATAGCCCTGACCCGAGAACATGTTAGAGGGAGATGAGAGACACGTGGAGGCTGAGACATGAGAGAAGGAACACCCCAGCTGACAGCCAAGCCAAGATCAAAGGAACTACCCAGCTGGTCCCAGCCTACACTGACAACTCTCAGAATTGTAGGCTAAATAAATAGTTGTTGCTTTGAACCACTAAGTTATGGGGTGGCTTATCATGTGCAAGAGCTAACTGAGAGAGCAACCTTTTTAGACTCAACTTAGCTGTATTTCTCTTATTGGCCTCAACCGAGTCTTGCCACGTGCCTGAATATGCAGCCCTGAATATGTTCTTTATTCATAGAATTTAGCCCTTTCTGAGGATTTTATCTTAAATTATCTTTGCTTATATAATCTTAGCTCATCTACTAGATGGCGAACATCTTGAGGATGAGATTTGTGCCTAAATCATGCTCCAACTTTCTCTCTAAGCTCCAAAAACATTGCCCTTCTGACAGTTCCTGGGATGTACCCTGCTAAATCTCGTCTTGGTTTTTTGGCACTTACTCTGCCTTCCGATGGAAACACTTTTTCCCCCCAAGTATTTTCCATTCCTCTCATGGCTGGCTCCTTTGCATCTTTCAAGTTTCAGTTTAAATGCCACTTCCTAATAGAGGCCGCCCCAGACGGCTCACACTACAACACGCGCAGCTTCCTCAGCCTCGCTCTCTGTCCCACGGCTTCGTTTCCCTCATCGGCTCTTATAATGTGCAGTTGTTTTCTGTACTTACTTGTTTTTATGTTAATTATCAATTTCCTTCACTGGAATATAAACTCAATGAGCACAGGGACCAAATCTGTCTCGTTCTCTTCTCTGTGTCTTGAGGACTTAGCTCATTGCTCGGGTTGTAGGAGGCATGCTCCTAGTATTTATTGAATGAATGTATCCATCATGCCTTTCTGCATCCCCCAAAAGGTCTTGCACATTGTAGATGTTCAGTGTATCATGTGTTCATTGACTGGTTGATTGAATGATTTCATTCTATCACCCAAAAGCCTTCTGAGGTCAATATAATCTACAGTAGTGTCCTTATTTTCTGGATGAGGGAGGACTGGTGAGGTTAATTGCAAACCCTGAGTCACTGGGCAATGTAGAAGGCACTATGGTGAGAACTCAGATATTCTGAGTTCCTGCCTGGGACTGTTCAAACCGCTCCACGGTGTGTTTTTTTTTTTTTTTTTTTTTTATACAGAGTCTCACTCTGCTGCCCGGGCTAGAGTGAGTGCCATGGCGTCAGCCTAGCTCACAGCAACCTCAAACTCCTGGGTTCGAGTGATCCTACTGCCTCAGCCTCCCAAGTAGCTGGGACTACAGGCATGCACCACCATGCCCAGCTAATTTTTTTCTATATATTTTTAGTTGGCCAATTAATTTCTTCCTATTTTTAAGTAGAGACAGGGTCTCGCTCTTGCTCAGGCTGGTTTGGAATTCCTTGAGTGATCCGCCCGCCTCGGCCTCCCAGAGTGCTAGGATTACAGGCGTGAGCCACGCGCCTGGCCACAATTAAATTCTTGACTTCTGAACAGAATCAAGTAGTAACCTAAAGCAGGCCAAGTGAGCTGCAGACATCACAGAGAAAGACAGATCTCCTTGGCAGATCCTCTCTACAAGCTCTCAGCCAGCTTTTCTACCACCAGCTGGTAAGCTAGGTCAGCTACCTACAGGGGGGGAGAGGCTATGGTAGCACAGTGAACACAGAACTTAAGGTTTTCAAGCTCTCCTGGGGTACCTGCACAAGTGCTAGCATTTCCCAGACTACTTCTAATTAAGGAACAAACCCTTTTCCAAAGTACCTTCATCTCTGCTCCCCACCCCACCTCCGCCCCAGGCTTGCCTCTGTCAGAAGACTTCCAGAGGTTTTATTAGAGTTAGAGTTAAGATGTCACACTCTCTACGTTCCTGGGTAGCATCTGATAAAGGGCTATCTGCCTCAGAGAATGTCTGTGCCAGTAGAAAAACCTCAGGTGTATTATACTGCTTGTTCCAACTTATGCGTAAGACCACTGAAGAGTAGGTAAAAATGGAAGAAGACTCATCATATGTTTTTTGTGGGAAAAAGTTAGTTTTCTCCTGCTTTCCTTGCCCTGCCTTCAACCTCCACCTTCTAAAATAAAACACACACACCCCAGGTTGACTAGCCTAGCATCCCATTCATGCTGTGGCTCAAAAATGACATTTATGGACTTCAATTAAAAAGTGAAATTGGGGGAAGTGCTGCCTTTGAGACCCTAGGTAGAGAAAGAAAATGTTATGCCCATTATTATTTGACTCCATTTTATAACATAACATCCAATACTGAAAATCCTAAATAATGCACCTTATGAGAATATGATTAATATTGATAAACTACATTAATTAAAAGTCATTATCAGTATCTCCAAGTCTTCTCATCCATGAGCCAAAAGCTTATCTAAAAAAGCTACCTTTGGCCGGGCATGGTTGGCTCACGCCTGTAATTCTAGCACTCTGGGAGGCCAAGGTGGGAGGATTGCTTGAGCTTAGGAATTCGAGACCAGCCTAAGCAAGAGCGAGACCCTGTCTCTACTAAAAATAGAAAGCAATTAATTGGACAACTAAAAATATATACAAAAAATTAGCTGGGAATGGTGGTGCATGCCTGTAGTCCCAGCTACCCAGGAGGCTGAGGCAGGAGGATCACTTGAGCCCAGGAGTTTGAGGTTGCTGTGAGCTAGGCTGACGCCATGGCACTCTAGCCCGGGCAACAGAGTGAGACTCTGTCTGAAAACAAAAAACAAAAAACAAACCACCTCTTTAATCCAATAGGGGACCTAAAAGTCGCTTACAATTGTGACCTCACAACTCCAGGCTAGAAGATAGAAGAAAGAGCAGAGCAGAGAGATGGATGTTCACTTTGGACTTACTTTGTTGAAACCCCAGAACTGTATCTGATACAAACCATCTTTATGCGGTAAACACATGAGACTCAAGGGGCTGGGAAACCTACTCCTAAACTATACCCTTAGATCATGTCACAACAGGTCCTCTTCCTATCCTGTTTCCCATCCCCATCCTGGTCCCCAAAGGTGCTTTCTATACCAATGCTTTCTTTGGCAAGGATGCTTCCTCCTGGATCCACTTATTATTTAAAAACTCATCTTTCACCCAGAGCATTCTCTTGAATTCTTTGCTATTTAGGCACCAGAAGTATTCCCTGTGGACATTCTAACCTTTCACATGAGTGTGACCTTCCTAAAGAGCAGAGGTTGTTTTTTTTAAATTATCCTTCCAAATTACAGAGTCAGGAACAAGATTATTCACATAATAGATATTTAGTAACTATTACTGGCTCACATTTCTGAAGGATAGCACATACTTTAATTCCAGGATCTGAAGCTTATTTAAATTTATATCCTTGAGGCATATGGATAACACAAGTGCTAATGAGCGTCTGTGTGTGGCTTGACCAGGCACCTGTATCTGTGTGTGTACAGGTACCTTCACTATGGGACTGGGAGAGGAGATAAAAATGCCTGAGTACTTTTTATAAAAATGCCTGGGTACTACACTTCTGCACAGTATTGAAAAGTATCATTTGGCTTCTGTACTTTAATCCCTATTAACTGAAAATGAGCGTTCCTAAAAATGAGAATAAGCAGGCTGTTTTGTTGTGGGCAGCTAACTCAGAACTTGCAATTTTGCAATACGTTATATAATAGATTTGAGTTTCCAAAGCCCTATCAAGGCTGGATCACTGTAACTTGAGCTGAACCACGTTTGAAAGGTAGAGTGACCTCTGCACATTTAATTACATTCATAATCATAAGCAGAGTTGTCAGATTGGGTAGAATTTTGCTCGTAAGTATCTGAGTCTGTGCCCAGCAAGACAATGAGAATAACAAGAAACTAGAAGAATTCTACCAAACATTAAAGAACAACTAGTAACAATCCTTCTAAAACTCTTCCAAGAGAATCAAAGAAGAGGGAATACTTCCAAACTTATAATGTTAGCATTACCCTGATACCAAACCAAGACAAGGACACTACAAGAAAGGAAAATTACAGGACAATATCCCTGATGGATATATATGCAAAATTCCTCAACAAAATACTAGCAAACCAAATTCAACAGCACATTAAAAGGATCACTCACCATAAGGTGGGATTTATTCTGGGAATGCAAAGATGGTTCAACATACACAAATCTATAAATTCATAAACCGTATCAGCAGAATGAAGGACAAAAACTGTATGATCATCTTGATAGATGCAGAAAGAACATATGACAAAATTCAACATCCTTTCACGATAACAACTCTCAATAAATTAGGTATAGAAGAAATTTACCTCAACACAATAAAGGCCATATATGACAAGCCTTTAGCTAACATCATATTCAGTGGTTAATAGCTGAAAGCTTTTCCTCTAAGATCAGGAACTAAAACAAGGCCCACTCTTGCCACTTTTGTTCAGCACAATACTGGAAGTGTTAGCCAGAGAAATTGGACGAGAAAAAGAAGGAAAGGCATCCAAATCAAAAAGCAAGAAGTAACATTGGCTCTGTTTGTAGATGATGTGATTTTTTTTTTCTTTGAGACAGAGTCTTGCTCTGTTGCCTGGGTTAGAGTGCCACGGCGTCAGCCTAGCTCACAGCAACCTCAAACTCCTGGGCTTGAGCAATCTACCTCAGCCTCCTGAGTAGCTGGCTGGTACTACAGGCATGCGCCACCATGCCCGGCTGTTTTTTTCTATATATTTTTAGTTGTCCAATTAATTTCTTTCTATTTTTAGTAGAGACAGGGTCTCGCTCTTGCTCAGGCTGGGTTCAAACTCCTGACTTTGAGCGATCCTCCCGCCTTGGCCTCCCAGAGTGCTAGGATTACAGGCGTGAGCCACCGCGCCCAGCCATGTTCGCCAATTTTTAATCAAAACAATTTCATTCCATTTAATGGCTAGTTATGCCATTTCTTTATATATTTAGTTGTTGCTTATATTTCTCCACAAATAACTGTGTTGGGAATTGTTTCTTCACCCCCTTCACATGCACTCAGTGTTACTGTGGGTTCTATCTCTTTTACTGCTTCCTTTCATAACTCTTCAACACCTGCTCAAAATTTCACTTAAGCCATTCTCTGTAGTTTTGATAAAGAACACTTTTATGCAGTATAAAGCATATAGTTCATTACACAGCAAAAATATAGGTTTATAAATGCCTCTTAAAAACTTTAAACCCAGCAGTGAACTTTGATTAGAAACTCTAGACACAGAAGACACGTATGCAGCAGTACTTCATCACAGTATAT
Organism: Lepilemur ruficaudatus; assembly: GCA_963574885.1. Classification (NCBI taxonomy): domain Eukaryota; kingdom Metazoa; phylum Chordata; class Mammalia; order Primates; family Lepilemuridae; genus Lepilemur; species Lepilemur ruficaudatus. The sequence continues at coordinate 88,510 of CAUYRT010034789.1, forward strand.
GATAATGCAACAGGGTCAGGAAACACAGGTGTACACAAACCTAGAAGCTTTTGTCTAGACTTATTTCACAATAATACTTCGTGAGTTGTGTGCCTAGAATAGAGCAAGCTTTTTAAATGACCTTAAGTCTCTTAAGTTTCTGTCACTCTTCAAACTTGAAAGTCAGACTCTAAGCCTGTTATGGCTGGATGCACTTATAGTCCTAGCTACTTGGGAGGCTGACGGGGGAGGATTGCTTGAGCCCAGGAGTTGGAGGGTATAGTGAGCTATGATGGTACCACTTCACTCCAGCTTGGGCAACAGTTCGAGAACTCTGCCTCTTTAAAAAAAAAAGAAAGAAAGAAAAAGGTCAGACTCCAGACTGGGTTAGAGGGCCTATTTGTTTATTTATTTTCAGATGAGATCTTGTTCTGTCACCCAGGCTGGAGTGCAGTGGTAGGATCATAGCTCACTGCAGCCTCCAACTTCTGGGTTCAAGTGATCCTCTCACCTCCCCTTCCTCCCCTCCAATAGCTGGGACTACAGGCTTGTACCACCTCATCATTGTTTTATAGTTTCAGTGTACAGGTCTTTCACCTCCTTGGTTAAATATATTCCTAAATATTTTCCTTTTGTAGCTATTGTAAATGGGATTGTTTTCTTTAGTATCTAGAAACAGTACTGATTTTTGTATACTTCAACATTACTGAATTTGTTTATCAGTTCTAACAGTTTTCGGTGGAGTCTTTAGGGTTTTGGTGGAGTCTTTAGAGTAGTCCCAGCTACTCAGGAGGCTGAGGCAGGAGGATCGCCTGAGCCCAGGAGTTTGAGGTTGCTGTGAGCTAGGCTGATGCCATCGCACTCTAGCCTGGGCAACACAGTGAGACTCTGTCTCAAAAAAAAAGAAAAAAAAAATTGACAAACATGTTTGGAAAAAAAATCTAAAACATACTGAGTTAAGGATATAGTGAAGAGTCACTAAAGTAACACATTAAACAGATACATTTTTTCTGGAAATAAGTATCAACAGTTTTTAAAATATTCATACTCTTTAATACAGTAATTTCACTCCTACTCTCTAATTTAAAGAACTTGCCAGGCACAGTGGCTCACGCCTGTAATCCTAGCACTCTGGGAAGCCAAGGTAGGAGGACCACTTGAGACCAGGAGTTCCAAACCAGCCTGAGCAAGGGCGAGGCCTCCTCTCTACAAAAAAATAGAAAAACTAGCCAAGTGTGGTGGTGCATGCCTATAGCCCCAGCTACTCAGGAGGCTGAGGCAGGAGGATCACTTAAGCCCAGGAGTTTGAGCTTGCAGTGAGCTGCGATGACACCTGCACTCTAGCTTAGGTGATAAAGCAAGACTCTTGTCAGAAAGAAAAAGACAAGACAAGACAAGAAAAGAAAAGAAAAGAAAAAAAGAAAGAAAGAAAGAAAGAGAAGGAAGTCAGGCAGGAAGGAAGGAAGCAAAGAAAGAAAGAGAAGAAAGAAAGAAAGAGCCAAGCCTGGCATGGTGGCTCATACCTGTAATCCTAGCACTTACAGAGGCAGAGGCTATAGGATTGCTTGAGGCCAGGAGTTTGAGGTTGCAGTGAGCTATGATGATGCCAAGCATTCTAGTCTGGGCGACAGAGTAAGACCCTGTCTCTATTTCTATCCAGTGGTCCCCAACCTTTTTGGCACCAGGGACTGGTTTCATGGAAGACAATTTTTCCAACAGGGACGCGGGGAAAGTTTCGGGATGATTCAAGTGCATTACATTTATCATGCAGTCAAATCCCTCTGCTAACGATAATCTGTATTTGCAGCTGCTCCCCAGCACTAGCATCACTGCCTCAGCTTCACCTCAGATCATCAGGCATTAAATTCCCACCAAGTGCATGCATCCTAGATCCCTTGCCTGTGCAGTTTACAGCAGGGTTCGCACTCCTATGAGAATCTGATGCCACTGCTGATCTGATAGGAGCCAGAGCTTATGTGGTGATGCCAGTGATGGGGAGTGCTATAAATACAGATGAAGCTTTGCTCACCTCCTGCTGTGCGGTACAGTTCCTAACAGTCCAGGTGGTCCTGGGGTTGGGGACTGCAGCTCTAAAGGAAAGCCTTGTTGTATCTTCTGGAGTGTTAACAGTTTTGATACTCTTTCCTCCCATTATACATAAAAAGTTTCAAATGACATCATAAACTTTATCTCCAAGTTCCTGAAAAGTACCCACTATAGCTGGCTTCTCCACTTTCATACCAACAGCAGCTGGTTGGCAGGGTCTTGCTTAATCTACAGCAGAATGGTTTTCAGTAACAACCAATGAAGAGCTTTGAAGTAGTACAAGGATGATGTTTATCACTCCCCCTTTCTCTCCTTTCCCATTTAGTGTGATCTGTAAAGTTTTGGAGGAAGAGCAGTGTTTTATGGCCCTTCTCCAAGCAGCCATAAATTTTATTCCTTTACTTTAAACAAACACTAACAAAAATAGGCTCTTAAAATGCATTGCCATACTCCCTGACAACTTATTCTCAACCAAAATTTTATGCAGTCATGTCCAGATATCCAAGGACACTCATAAGCCCTTAGGAAGAGAAACTAGAAACAAAGGACACTAAGGCATGCAACTTCCAAAATCAAAGCAGCAACAGTTACCCGGAAATCTAGTAACAGCCCCAGCTAGATCCAACTTCAGTCTTTTGCATTTTAAGAAGATAAGATTTTGCTATAAGCCCATTTATTTTTCATGGTAACCATCAAGAATAATGAAGGAAAAGTTTGAAAGGAAAGAGCAAAGGGACTTACCTATGAGTCATCTTCAGAGAAAAATAAACTATTTCCTTTTTTTAATGCCTCTTTCTCCACCTAGTAAGGATTGTTTCCAAAGATATTATGCAACTTTCTATTTGAATAACATACTAAAATTTCCATAGACCTAAGAAACGTGTTCTTAGTATCCTACTGATTTTAAAGTACCCAAACTTGCCTGGGCGTGGTGGCTCACGCCTGTAATCCTAGCACTCTGGGAGGCCGAGGAAGGTGGATCGCTCAAGGTCAGCAGTTCGAGACCAGCCTGAGCAAGCGTGAGACCCCGTCTCTACTAAAAATAGAAAGCAATTAATTGGCCAACTAAAAATATATATAGAAAAAATTAGCCGGGCATGGTGACACATGCCTGTAGTCCCAGCTACTCTTGAGGCGGAGGCAGAAGGATCGCTTGAGCCCAGGAGTTTGAGGTTGCTGTGAGCTAGGCTGATGCCACGGCATGCTAGCCCAGGCAACAGAGTGAGACTCCGTCCCAAAAAAAGAAAAAGTACCCAAACTAAAAGTTCTCTTTTGCACTTAGGATTTAAAATTCAACCAAGAGACCAGAATGCACCTTGACAATTACTATAATCTTATTAATACAATTAAGCACATATAGCTGTGAATGGCATTTAGTTCTATTTCAGTCTATTTTCCCCACCGGCAGCAGGGAACTCAAGAGTATGATCTCAGAATATAAAAAGCCATTAAGACTGCTCCTAATAGATTCCTTTAAAATATGATCCTACACAGTACTTCAAAGGAAAGACAATATGTTTCAATTGTGAGATGGATTTTTACAATACTTTCGCTTTCTAAAAAAGTTCTGGGAAAAAAAAAATAACTGCAGTAGAGGAAGGGAATGAAATCTCTCATAGCGCTTATTAAAGTACAAGTTCATACTTCAGTCTTGGGATAACTGCATCCAAAAACTGACTTGCAAGTAATTATCACCACTATCTGCAATAATAATTGGACATAATTGAACTAATGGCCTAATCAGAGGGAAGCTGCAACTGGCGAAGAGCCCACTCCTCCTGCTCCTTCAATCTGCAAATGAAACTGCTAATGATAATTTGTGGACAAACATGAAATTGCTCTCATGGTTTCCCCACTGCACATCAGTAACTCCAGCTAATGCCCAGAATGTCAGGCCAGGAGAAAAATCATTAACCAGTAGTGCTTCCTTTGATATAACCAAGCCCATTAGGGCTGAGGGTTGCTGAGAATTGTTAAATTTCCCCTTGACACCCTAAGTAAAGAACTGTGGTCTGATCTCCACGTCCTAGTAGTATGCACTAGATGTACTCTGTGCTACTAGTATGTAGTAGCAGGAAAAGACATTATGCAAGGCCAGAAGCTACTATTACACTAACAATTTATCTTCTTGTAAGAGAATCCTGGACAATCTCATTTTTTGACAGGCAAATGGCATTGTTGATCTGTTTCAATAGCAAACCTTAAATCGCTTCTAAACAGACTTTGGAGTGACAGATTCCTGCTGCCTGACTCATTTACCTCCAATTCTGGACAAGAACTGTGCCCTTTCCCCTAGAATTTAGTATCAGACTCTACTTTCAACTGTGTCTACAGCCTGAAGGAACTTAGACTCCTAAGAGTTGTAGAGTCTCAAGAAGTCGCTCTATTTTACAGCAGGGGAAAATTGTAGCCTTTATATCAACAGTGATGTGTAAAGTGGGCAGGAGACCAGTACCCTAGTGAGGTAAACAGAAGGTAAAAGACAAAAGCAAGTACAAAGTGCTATCACTGCTTATTTTTGTTTTAATCTACCCAAGATAGCAATTCATACCTCTGCCTATTTGCTCTTAGGTGGTTTGGTTAAGGAGGCGCTAACAGCTAGAAATTAATGCAATCAGAACCTTTCCTGGCCTGGTGTGGTAGGTCACTCCTGTAGTCCTAGCGCTTTGAGAGGTCTAGGTGGGAAGATCACTTGAGGCCAGGAGTTTGTGGCTGCATGGAGCTAGGATGGTGCCACTGCACTCCAGCCTGAGCAACAGACTGAGACCTTGTCTCAAAAAAAGCAAAAAACAAAACGAAACAAAAAACTCTTCCCAAATAAGCAGTTGGACATGTCCATTTGGTACAAGTTATTTTAGAAGGTTAAACTTCACTTTCTCTAGTCATTAAAATACAACACTCTCTGATATAAAATATGGAAAAGCCTAGGAACAGCTCAGCCAGGACCAAAAAATAGAGAAGAAAGCAATCATTATAGTGAGGGATCTAGAAACTATAATATGGATAGTAAGGCGAAAGATTTATACAATTTGAAGAGAAATCAGAGTATTGGATAATAAATAGAAACAGGAGTTTAGCCTGAAAAACACTTAGTAGGGATATCATTCATTCATTCACTCATTTATTCATTCACTGAGTACCAACTATGCATCAAGCACTGTGATAATAGCATGTATTGAGAATATAAATATGACAAACAAAATCTCTGATGAGAAATGTGAATAAAGTTGCTTGAAAACCCAGAGAATTAAACAAATACTTCAATGGGACAGTGAGCAAGAAGGGAGAGCGACAACAAAGGTCAATGAAGACTTCGTGAGAATTTGCCAGATTGAGAAGGCCAGTATAGACAGGAAAAGCTAGTATAATTAAAGGCATACAGTTGTAAAACCAAATGGCTTCTTTAGGGAAGCACAGAGCGTCTGGTATGGAGAGAAGAGTGTTGGGTATATGTGCAAAGCCTGGGGATGAGCCTAATGTGTCAAACTGTACTTCATACTAGAAAGACAGAATAGCAGATTAAGAACAGAGCTGACTCAAGGTCAGGAGTTCGAAACCAGCCTGAGCAAGAGCGAGACCTCATCTCTACCATAAATAGAAAGAAATTAATTGGACAACTAAAAATATATAGAAAAAATTAGCTGGGCATGGTGGCGCATGCCTGTAGTCCCAGCTACCCAGGAGGCTGAGGCAGAGGATTCCTTGAGCCCACGAGTTTGAGGTTGCTGTGAGCTAGGCTGACGCCACGGCACTCACTCTAGCCTGGGCAGCAGAATGAGACTCTGTCTCAAAAAAAAAAAACAAAACAAAAAGAACAAAGCTGAGCTGGAGTCATGGCTCAATGTTCTTACCATTAGATTGGCATGAAAGTAGACTCAACACCACACAGAATATCTGTGATGATTAAATGAGATTACATTTGTAAAGTGCTTAGTACAGTGCCTGTGCTTAACAATGGTAGTTATAATTATCATTAGCTAACATCAGACTTTATCCTGCAAAAGCCATGGAGAGATAGGGACAGGTCTTAAGTAGACTAACATAATCAGAGGTCTATTTTAAGTAAATCTGTTGGAAATGTGAAAAACAAAGACTATTGGGCTATAGCG
>CAUYRT010034791.1:0-10822 GCA_963574885.1 Lepilemur ruficaudatus
TATTTCTATTTTGAAATTATTTCTAATCCCTTATATTCTGAACACTGAGCACAGTACTAGTAAATGTAATGGTCCTATAATCAATTAATGATTTATTAAAAATGTGGCAGCATTATTAACTATCAAATCACAGTGCTGATTTTCAGTAGTCCTAAATTTCAGTAGTAGTATTTGAATGTAAAATTAACACACTTGAATAAAATCTACAAAATCTTTTTTTTATTTCAACATCTCTTAGCACAGAAGTATATTTCCAGAATTTTCTCTCTCATGTATCTTTAAGCAAATAAGATTATACATCTGGCCTTGTACCAAAAACAGGAGCCGACTGGATATGAAATTCTGTGATAGGAATCTAGCTATTTCTTTTTCAAACATTTTTTTCAAACTGAGCCAGAAACTGAAAAGACAGATGAAACTGGGACAACCCAGTGACAAGAGAGCAAAGAAAAATCATATCTCCTTCCATAAAAACATATTAACTAAGATTCTGGCTTTAACATTAATATTTTTCAGTTACAGTTAAGCTTTAAAGTTAATGAAATTCTCATTTGTATGCTGATCTGGGGACATGAATACCAAGTTGTAGATGGGATGGGAATTAGCAATAAAGAAAATTAAAGAAAATCGAAAATTCCCATAGAGTTTCACACATATACACAGATGCCTACATTCATTTCAGGGTAATATGAGAGAACCTGGATATTTTTGGGAAGTGACCTTTTTGAAGGAGTTCAAACCATTCATCATTTTGCTGTACTTTCCTGTGGTATAACCTAAGATTTTTTAATGAAAGGTAGCTTTTTGTTTTGAAAAATTATGAGTTACTGATGCATGACTTGTTTACTGCATTAGCAAATATGTTGTTTTATACAAGAGACCATAGGAACAGAACAAAGCAAAAGAACAATAGCAAGAAGAGGAAAATTACAGTCTTAGGAATAAAAACATATCCATCCATTTTGGCACCAAAACTGACTATTAAAATGCTGCCACCACGCAGGATTTTAAACATATGCCCTTTTCCGCATTCAATTTTAATATAGAAATTGACATATTAGGCATCTGGCACATATTAGAACATTGCTCTTTCTGGTGCATATGTGTTTGACCTCAAATAAATGTCAAGAAAAGTACTTTTCCTGTCTTTTTTTCCCCTCACTATAATTCACCATCCTTCATATTTAACGGTTGGTCCCATCGTTTAGAACATACACCCCTATTTAAGTGGTAGGTACAGGTGCAGTTCAGCAGACAAAATCAAATTGTAATATACTAAATGTAATGGATATCTTTGGTTCAACAAAAGATTGGTACTACTGATACAACTGATATAGCTATATTTCCTATAGATTTTCAAAAAATACAATTATAGAAAAGCAACTAAGATATAATGAAAACAATATGAAGTGAGTAATTTCCTACCTTTGGAGTCAGAATATTTTATTATTAGATATACTTTCTCAGTCAACATTGGAAAATACTTGAAGCAAATGGGGATCTGTTTCTTTTCTTTTTTCTTCTCTTTTCTTCAAGAGAATATCTCATTAACATTAATAGAAACTATGCTCAGAAAAAGCCATTAACATTAATGGAAACTATGCATAGAAAAAGCCCTAGATTAATTTTTGGCCCTTGAAGGAGCTTATGCATTGCTGCCTGTCCCAAAAAGACAAGATGGGAAGATACTAATCACATTTAACATCATCTCTTTAAATTATAGATTTCATTAAATTACATTTTAAAAATCCTGAATTGGAAACAACACAAGGAAACTCAAGCTGCAATAATATTTACTCTCCCAATAAAGCAGGAGCTTTCACAAACCATGTGTCTTACTGAAAGTCACTGGGCAGGTTATGACCATGATTCTCACGAGCATCCTCTTTGTGCTTACAATTAGGCTGTCTGCCAGGAGTTGAAATGCTTAGCAGTAAATATAAATTTAAGAGCTCTGCTTTTCAGTTCCCTAGTCACTCTTGGTTCCTCCATTCACTGGGGATATAATGTGAATCAAAGCCTATCAACTGAATGTATGACAATAACCGGATCTGAACTGAAATGTGGGAGAAGCTTAGAAGGGCAAGGTGAAGTAAAAAGAAAAATTTAAACACATTATTTATTTAATACCCATCACTTCACCTTTGCACCAAACACTGCTCTAATTTTTTATAAAAATGAGCAAAACTCAAAGCTCAAAGTAAGTCATATATAACATTTTTAAAAATCTGATGAAAATAACGCTTGAAAAAGTGTGTGTGTCATTTTTTTGGTCACTCGAAATAAGATTGTAAAAAAATTATTCTCCCTAGCTATTGAAGTTCCTCAGATTTGGGCTTTCTAAAATTTACCAATCTTTTCTCACCCTTTTTCATATCATCATCAGGGTTCCACAGGAAACGGACAACAGGTATCAGTTTACTGTGTCTTCTTTTCTAGATACCTTACCATGAGTCTTATCCCTTATTCCTCAATATAGGGGGCGCAAGAGCTAGAAGATAGCAAAGACTCACAACTATGCTGCAGAATGATGACGGAGTAAATATGAAAAGACTTTATGCTTTGTTTTTGATCTGTCAGAAATAGCCCCTAAATCTTAAATTGCAGCAAAATACTCCTTCACATTTTATTCTAGGTTCAATAAGGGTCTGATAAAGTAAGAAGCAAAAGAAAAACAGGAGAGAGAAGAGCAGTTTTCAGCTTAGCCCGATGGCAAAGGGTTATTCAACACTTTCTTCCCTAGGGACAGCACCTAAAAATGAACCTAGTTAAAAGAACTTCCCTGACTTTACTTCCCTGTTACTTTCATTCTTCTCTGTGAATTCTCTTATCCTTTCATCATAGATTTCTCCCTTCATCACTAGTCCATATGCAAAATGGCTGAAAGATTGGTTACCTGGGTAAGAGAAAAAATTTTAGGGCATGACAGCTACCAGGTTGAGCAAAGATATCTTTGAGCTGTACCTTCAGAGCTGGGCTATTTGTCTTGCTGAACCCTGCCCGGCACATGGTACAAGCAATAATTGAAAAGATATATCTGAGAAGACACGAGTTTGGTGGTATTGGGGCAAGGCATGGAAAAATGCAAAAAGAGAAGGAGAAAAACATTAAGTCATGATAACATCTGTCATTCCCTTGATGCAGCTTTTCTTGAGTCCATAATACATATGATCAGATGCTCCGGTCAGACTGAATTAAACCTCCTTCTTTTGCATTTGTAAGTATCCCAACTAATACAATAAGATCAGAAAACATGTAAATGGAAGGATGGACACCTCATTACCTTTTGGCAATGAAAGGCAGAGTTTAAACTGTAAATATTTACACAAATATTTACACCAATGGAGTTCCAAGATTTGCCTCTTAAGAAAAATTAATCTTATTCTGATTGCTGAATATAAATCTGGTGCTCAAAAGGCGAATCCCAGGAAAATAGGGATTATTTCAATCCAAAGGTTCTTAATAAGCAGATTATTAAAAAGATGAATAAAGTTATGAACAGCAAATCAAACTGAAGCAAATTAATCCTTAAGGTGGTAAAGCTCAAAAGAAAGACTGGGATTTTTTTTTTTTAATTTTTGCTGATCTCTTAGCTGATGCCACAGAAAGCCAAACAAACATGGGAAATTATCCTATCTGAATACCTCAGTTTTATGATATTTATTTAAATAAAGCATTTTTTCCTTGAAGTCCAACTGATACAAAATTAGAGGGAAGCAAAGTCAGCTTTCTTCTTTCAAAGCTCCTATTACCTCTGACCTCTGCTTAAACTAAATAATTAGATACAGTTTTGACTATCCCACAGTCACTAAAATTGGACATAATTCAGTGAAGATGCAGAGATATCTACTGCCTTGGCAGATTTCCACTGGAATATGATTAAAAGCATAGTTTTTCTCCCACATGGAAAATGAATTGTAGAAAATTAAATTCAAATTTATATAGAAATATTATATAAAAGAAAATAATTGTCAGATATCCAAAAAGGAAGGAGAACTAACAAGTTAAAAAAAAATTTATTTTGCTTGAACAATATGCTAATTTCATAAACCATGCTCCACATGTCCTAATATAAAAACAGAATTATTAATTCAGAAGTAGAGAGCCATAAAATGAAATAAGGAAACCAAGTTGATGAACCAATTTGGTTGCTTTAAAAAAAAGATACTCTTCATAGACTTGCTATGCAAAAAGAAAAGAGGACCTGTTTTGGGGTCAGGTTAGGATCATGTCCTGCCAGATATTAATGGAGTCCAGTTTGGCTACTCCACAAATGGTTGAAACAAACAACAATAAAAATATTTATTTTAATGCTTGGTAGAAAGTCTCATGTTAAGTTTTAGAATTTTTACTTGACTCCAAAACACAATTAAATGAATTATTATTGAACGTTAAGTAAACCAAACTATAATTTAAATGTTTCATATACAGTTGATGCTCCAAATGATACATGCCAGGCACTGTGATCAGCACCCATGTCATCTCATCTACTCTTTCATGACAACTCTATAAGCATGTTATTATTCCCATTTTACAGGTAAGAAACTTAGATTTAGACACCGTAATTAAGTTTTCCAAGGCCACATACCATTTGTCCCTTCTCTCTACTACTGTCCTCTCAGTCTTGCTTTGACATGCTCAGAAGTGGAAATTTCCATTTTTCCATCTGAAGGATATTCTTAATGCACACCCCCTTCAATCTGTGCAGAGAGCGCAAAACTTCCCTTAATTCCATTGCTCCACCCACAAAAAAAAAGTTCTGAAGATGGTCCCAAACAGCAGGGGGTGGAGCTTTTAGGAGAATGTTCTTCCTTAGGATTCCCTTGCTCAGAAGGAACCAAGATGCAGCCCACAAAAAAATAGAACCCACTTCCATAACTTCTTCTTGGAGTTCAGAGAACAAATCCACCTCCTCAACCATGAGAACAGCAAAAGATCTGGGTTAAAATCCTACCTAGAAATTAAAGGAGTATCATCTACTTAAATAGGTCCCAAACTATGCTCCAAGGAATGCTGTTATATAGTATGTCCTATATTCTGCGCTTCAGTGGAAAAGAAAAAATGGAAACAAAAAAAACCCCAAATAACAAAAACAAAGTATTCTGGAATTGGACAAGTTTGGGAAGCTCTAGGTTGAATAAAATTCAGCTTTCTTTATTGTGCTTGTTATTAACCATTTATATGCTAACCAGCATTATGAACTCCAGAAAGTCTTTATGTTCATTTTTAATGTGCCACAGTCTTTTGGAAATCCTGTTTTACGTATACTCCACATGAAGACCTGAAGAGAGTGGCTGCAGCCTAAGGCGGTGGGTTGAGGAATCAGGGACTTGGCATTCTGGCCAATTCTCTTCCAGATATAATGACTACTAATAGTCAATATAAAGTGACCAGAAATATTTCTGCATGAAAATGGTCCAATTTGTTTAACTTAAATACATCTTTATTGGTACCATGTTAAGAAACACTCTTTCTTGAAACTATGCTTAGACATCAATTAAGCATGTCTGAAACCCATTTTAATTTTGCAGGACTCAGATTATTTGGCAGCAGATGTTCTATGGGGTAAACTTAGACAAGCTCCCAAAAAAGGTGCTCCTCAGCTTGGGTTGAAAAACTGTAAACATGTTCATTATTAATCTTCAAGAGAATGGTATTTATGCTGCCTTTTTCTACTCAATCATTAACACTTTTGCCCTGGAGCACCCTGAGAGGCCAGCCTTTCAAGGACTGTCCATCTGTTTGAATACCACTGACAAATCATTACTGTTTAAGTTTACTCTATTATCATGAATAATGAATTAGTTCTTTGGTCAATTTATATCTTCTAATACAACCAAGCTCAGTCTTTGTAGTAATCCCTAACTATGCCCAGAGTTGAACTAGTTACAAATTCCCAATTTCAGAGGTTTTGCTGTCATTAAGATGGGAATGACTCTTTAGAGGACAAGGACCTTGTCTTGTACATCTTTGTGATCTCTAAAGTGCTCTGCACAGAATTGACACTAAGTTCAATAAATGTTTTTTCAATATAGGAAGAAATGTTCTGTTGCCACTTAGAGTACAGAGCAGTTTTCATCTTCAAAGCACTTTATTCACATTAATTCAGCTATTTACATTTTGCTGATGGGTAAACGGCTAAAGAGGGTAAATGGGCTGTCAAAGGCCAGTGAGAAGAAACCCCGCCTGTCAGGAATAGAAATTTGCAATTACTGATTAACAGTCATATGTCCCTGGGTTTTTGCAGGGGAAAAAAAAATAGGACAGACATCTCTTAACAAAGGCCCTGTAGGTGTTCGTTATTCTACTGTTAGGACAAGTCAATAGTGGTTAAAGAAACAAATACACTAGATGGTCCCAACAGGTCTATTGAACAGGTATGAACAAAAAGTTATTTCTGCTGTGGTTTGGGGTAAGAGTGTATGTGTGTGTGTCAATAATTTTGACACACACTGTGATGCAGAATTACCTCTTCTCCTTGCAATTCTAAAACAACTTCCAGGTGCCATGTACTGTTTACGCAGCAATTGAAATACATTTGACCTAAAACTTATCTTGTGCTTGCAAAGTGTGCTAATTGTGTAATTCCAAAGGCAATAGCAACATCATAATAGCAAAATAGACATTAAGGCAATTTAAAAATCCAGGGAACCCTACTGTAAATTAAAGTACTTATAGAGACTCTCAAGTGTGTACAGTTATACTATTTCATAAGCTTCTTTATGAGATAGCTTATGTCTCAAAACCCCTATCTTTTTAAAAATTTCTTATTTCACTGTGAATTGAGGGAAGTGGGAGATGAGACTTCTTGGTTATTTATTGCTTCAACTCTCAGCTGTGCTTCCCTCTATTCTTTGGAGATCTTGACTTTCTCAGAGTAGCTTCCTAGAAAGAAAAATCTGTTGAAAAGATCTGATGCATATAGATCCTGTGAGTAAGTATGGAGAACAGTTCAGTTAGGAAAGCACTCTAAGTAAGTCCTAAACATCTGGCTTTAGGGACTTTATATATATATATATATATATATATTGCCATCTACTTTTCCCTACCCTGCTAAAGTCTATGCAATTAAGTCATAAGAGATATCTTCCTTTAATACCCAAAGCAACACTTGATGGGATAAAAAGGAGCATATTTCTTCTACTTAGTCAATGAAATTTGTTGTGTGTATAACACTATACTTGGTTTGGGAGTAGATATCTTAGAAAGGGGGGAGGTGAAAGTACAAGAGAGGTACGTAGTGAAGATGTTGGCGATCAGTCTCTTGGCAATTGACCAAGAGTGTAAGACCTGATCTCAAAATATTAATTCAGTGATCAGGTATCAGATGAAGGCAGCAGAGAATTCTGTTAGGATAAATTGGAGACAGCAAATCACCATGTAGCTGGCTTGGGCTTGGACTTGGAGGTACCTGACATGCAATGCTTGAAGATGTAGAGGAAGTAGCTGAGGCAGGGTGCTGGATCAGGGCAGGGATGCAGTCCACGGGGAGCCTTTGTTCCTAGGTCAAATAGATTGGCTAGGAATAGGTCTAAGTACAGCCTCCAGTATGGAGACTGCTGACAAGTAAGCAATCTGGCTTGCTGAGGAGGTCTAAAGAGAAGTTAATGCAAGAAAGTTCGTTAGATCAGAAAAACCACAGAAAATTCTTCAGGGGAAGTATTTGTGTTAATAACACGGGTGGAGTAGATATGCCACACCCACAGTACACCCGTATCTCCAGCAGCCTGCAAAGTAACTAATAGTCTCTTCTCTAGGGGCACAGGGATCTTTTAAATTCCTAATGATTTTTAGATTCTGATCCAAGAAAAAAATTAGTAAACCAGTTGGTGCACTGGAAAGAAAAAGCTACATTAAAGCTACAAGCAAGGGAGAAGGAAAATCTCTGTTCTTTGCCAGGTGAAAAAAAGGCTTTCTCTAGAGGGCACTTGCAACTGCATAAATATGTTATAAACTTCTAGAGCAGGAAGGGTCTTGGTTATCACTTGGGCTGACAGTTGCTGTTAATAGATAAGGAAACTTAGGCCATGAAGAATTATTTTACCCAATCACATCTAGCGAGCAAAGTGAAGACTAAAGAACATTTCTTTGCTTGTGTCTAGAACTCTTTAATTTGGAAAGCTCTAATGAAGCAGAATGCCTAATAAAAGTTAATTAGGAACAGGTACTGTTGAGACAGTCTCTAAATCCCCAGAGCAGATGCATCCCTTTCACTTGCCTAGTTACTAGAATGTAACTAAACATACCATCTGATTTGAACAGACCAACCTATTCTTGTATGTCTTAGGAAGAGGAGACCTAAGACTCCTATCGAAACCTCACACTCTCAAGGAAAGAACTTCAAGTTAGTCCAAAGTTAAGTCAGCCAGTCAAGGAATATAACTATGGAAAATCACTAATGTGACCTGATGTTAATTTAGAATTATTAATTTTTTTTGAAAAGCAACAAAAAAGGTTTTGGAGGTATAGCTGTTAACACCTTGTAACCAAAAGTAGCCATAAAAAAATAAGAATACCAAGAGAAGATAAGAGGTCTTTTTTCACCACATTTCTAAAAAATAAATGGCCATCAGTGAAGATATTCTGCAGAACCTATTCAAGAAAGACTCCAGGTGGTGGATAACCAAATGACATTTCCTTACAAAGTCAGTGTTTTGTCGTGAGATGGGTCCTGTGGCATGGAATGCAAATCACTAGCAAAGTTCTATTAACAAAACCCTTACCATGCTTTGGAACATATAGATAAAATACAGGCTAAGTGTTGATTATCAACATGGGAACCAAAAGGGCAGGTCAGAGAAGCGAAACAGCAGATTCAGGCAAATCCCAAATGTGAGGTACAGACATCAAGCCTCAGAAGTCGTTGCTTTTTTTCTCTCCCCCTCACCCCATCACACAGATACTTTTTTGTTTTAAGTCTCCTAGCTGAAAATGTTACTTACTGAAGTCTATTTTACCCCTTTTACGCCCACAAACTCAGTCTCAGGTTGCACATTCTGTGATATCACCATTGATGAAAGACTCTAATGGCATTAGAAAACCCTGAAATAACACAGCTGATATATACCTGGCAGGTAATTGCTTAAAACACCAGAGATGGATGTCTAACCTCTTCTTAAAAATATGAGCAGACAGAGTTCACCCCTCTGCTACCTCTTCCCTCCTCTCCCCCAACAATTGTGCTAGTTCATTTGAGTGTTTTGGAGAAGAAAGTGAAAATATTACATGCCAGGATATAATCTGGCCTTTCTTGCACATCTTCTCTTTGCAGTCCCAAAGCTGCCACTAGCAGCTTCAAGGCAACAGAAAAGCATGCTTACTGTTATTTAAGATTAGGTTGAATTCTTAATAAAGAGCAGCTTTATTGAATTATTTTTAAAATATTTCTTGAGGTATTCTACTAGATATTGGGTAAAGTAATAGAATAAACCAGAAACAGCTAGCCAGAAACATTTTTCCACAAGTCATTACAAGAGATTTAAACTGCAGTAACAAGGTGGTTGAGAATAAAAGAAAAATTTTAGGGGGAAAAGCATATTCAAACACCGCAGCAGAAAAATAAGTACTAAGTCTTTTCTTACAAACTGTAGAGCATAAACAAGCTGCCTACTAATGCCTTGATCAAAGTGAAGGCTATGATGATTTTGGTTGTAGCGTTTTAAACTTTCATGTAGGAGAGAAAGATATTTATGGATTCACTAATTGGTTTGTGGTCAAATAATTCTACTGAGAAAAAAGTATTCTTCAAAGAAAATTGAGACACAACATGGATAATGCAAAGTCTGTATTTAATCTTGGCCAATTCCATTGTCTTGTACTTTGTGTAGATGTCAAACATATCAGTGAGAAGAAAATGGTTCACAAATGCAACCCAGGGAATTGCCCTACTTTCCCTACTTGCCCAGTCTCCAACACAATAGATCTTTATTCTGTTCTCATTTTCTGTAATGTCTTCTTGTTATAAAGAGTCAAAAGAATAAATGGATAGAAAATTCATCTCCTAATTAAGTTCTTCCTTCCTAAAATATTTTAGTTATGGGAGTTTTGTGCAACTACATAAGGACAACATATATATAATTTTCAGAAATGAAGGGAGCAGGACTGGTTTACATGGAAAGAAAAAATAAAAATTTCCTGAGAAAAATAATAAACAGTTCAAAATAAATTGAGCAAAGTTCCCAAGAACAAGTTAATTCAAAATGACTACTCAAGAGATCCTGAAGTGATCTAAATTCATAGTTCTTTTTGTTTTTCCAGTCCTGGCTTGGAGATAGACAATGATGGATTCTTAGGATATGTCTTAACTTCTTACAACATCTAATACCGTTAAAATATTTTTGTACCAACTATCACAGCTAATATCTCAAAAGGCACTTATTATTTATTGGTTGGTAAGGTACTATACACTAACAGACATTTAATTCCTATCCTCCTCCCTTGAAAAGGGTTCATAGGAACCCTGGATATATTACACATTGATTATAGCATTTTGCCATAGCTTTGTCTTTATTGAAGTGTAATTTACATATCATGTCTTTACTCCATTTTAAGTGTACAATTAAATGGTTATTAGTAAATTTACCAAGTTGTACAGCTATTCACAAAAATCAGTTTTAGAGGATTTCCTACCCCCTATTGAGGCCCCTAATACTAGCCCACAAATCAGATCTCAACAAATTCAAAAAAATAGAAATTATACCGTGTGTCTTCTCTGACCATAGAGGCATTTTGCCATGGCTTTAAGGCAAAAGGGAAGAAAAGACTTTTCCTAATCAGGCATGGCAGCCATGAAATCCTATGTGCAAACTGAATATCAAACAAA
>CAUYRT010034794.1:0-16712 GCA_963574885.1 Lepilemur ruficaudatus
TGGTCTTCAGCAATTTGTGAGCATTTATTAAAAACTTGTTGGCTGCTAGATGGTCCAAACAATCTTTTTAGGTTATTGTTCATAATTTTGAGTCAATGCTAGTTAATATTATATAATTATATATTACTGAAAAAATCAAACTGTTTTTCCTTCTACACACTCAAACACTTCTGGGTCCTAATATGGCTTTTTAAAAAAAAATTTTTCACCAAGAAATTCTTCAATTTTTTGTGGTGGCCAACTGGGTATCCTATGATTTAATTGAATTCTGACACTATCTACCTGGACTTAGCCTCAGATCGCATAGGCTCAAGCCTGAGTCCTACAAGATTCCCCCCTGCTCACCTGCCACATCAGATACTGACGTCAAGATTGGGCCTCTGGTACTTCTGCTAGGCAGCCTACAAACTGGGAGTTCCTATGACCCACTTGGGTTTGATAATTTGCTAGAATGGCTAACAGAACTCAGAAAAATAAATTAATTTTCCAGACTACTGGTTTGTTATATAATGATATAACTAAGGAACTACCAGATGGAAGAGATGCATAGGGCAATGTATGTGGAAACGGGCATGGAGTTTCCATGCTCTCTCCAGGTACACTACCCTCCTAGCACATCCATGTGTTTACCAACCCAGAAGCTCTCCGAAGCCTATCCTTTTGGGTTCTTACGGAGGCTTCAAACACCGGCTGATTGAATAAACCATTGCTCATTGATGATCAAGTCGATCCCCAGTCCCTCTCCCTTCCCTAGAAGTCAGAGAGCAGAGCTAAAACTTCCAACCTTCTAATCATGCATGTGGTTTATTCCTCTGACAATCAGTCCATCTTTACAGGCTTTCCAAAAGTCCCCTCGTTAACATAAACTCAGATGTGGTTAAAAGGGGCTTGTTATGAATAACAAAAATTTTACCTTTGTGCCTCTCATTTAGGAAATTACAAGGGTTTTAGGAGCTCTGGCCAGGAGACAGAGATGAAGACCAAATATATATTTCTTATTTTATCACAATATAACAATTGCATATATATTAGGCAAGGTAAACAGAATTCAGAAATTTAAAAAGTATGAAGGATGTATTTATTAAAACATCTAGAAAAATATCCTGATTTGAGAGAAGGGGAGAGACAAAGGTAAGCTGGAAGTGATCACTTATGTGTTTGCTTGAGAAACGGGGGGATTAATATCTTTACCCTCTTTCTCTAAATTGTATTTAGAAACTGATGGGAGACATAAAACACATTCTGTTAGGCAGAATCAAGTACTGGAATGGTTTGTATTATTTTTCCTACTTGAATCTTGGGAACAATAAGTTTTGTTGTAGCAATGTCTGCAGCATGTGTCTGGAGAGGTAGGGCTTGAGTCTCCAAGGGCCCTCTTTACTCCAACATGGCATGGTAGCTCCAAAATGCTCCCTCCTCCTTGAGGGAATAAAAGGAATATAAAATTTTGAAAAATATTAAGAGGTCTTACAGTTCCAAATATGGAAAACTCAGCAATAAACAGATAAGTGTAAGAATATAACACTAGAACGTAAGCTCCAAAAGAGTGGGTACAATTTTTTAAACTGTATTCCAGGTATATAATAAATGCATAAATAAATAAATAAATATCAATATCTATACATGGTGATATCAAGGTCAAGAATCATGGAGAGTACATGCACCTGCTAGAACACAGATGCAGTCCTGTGGGAAGCAGGGAGAGAAGTCGATCTAATTAGTTTCTTCCACCTTGCAAGATGGAACCTCAAAATATTAATTAAGCTCAATTGCAGAAATAAACTTGCATCCCTTGTGATATAGAAATTGAGAATTGAAAATCATACCCACTACATTTGAAAACAATTATCTTTGTCAATAAAAATTTAAATATATTTCTTAAGCATGTTCATTTGCTTTCTGTCTTAAATGGGTATAAACTGTAAACATGAACTAAATAGCTATTAGAAATCATCTTTCAACAATAAAAAAATCAGAAATCAGGGAATTTATTTTTCTGAAATGTTTAAAAACAACAAAATGACATAAAGAACAGTGGAAAACTATCAATCCTAATTTAGGACTGAAGTTGGTTTTAGAGAATTACATTAATTCTTTCAGAGAAGAGAAGCCCATGTAGGGTCATCAACGAGCTGTGTAGGAAATGTATCCTCCTATACTCGCTCACTTTTTACTAACTTTCTTACTCAAAAAAGGGAAGAGACTTTTTAAATAACACAAAGAAATATGCTCGTGTTTGCCAGCTGTGAAGTACAGATCATTACGAATACATGTTATGACTGGTGCCGTATTGACATGATTATCTAACAAGGGAAACCAAGATCTTTTTCCCCCTCTGAATAAATGCAACACAACCACTAGGATGCAGAGAAAACACTTCAAATGAGAAGGAAGCAAAATATCAAGTTTTTCCAGCCCTTGTTTTTAAAAATTCTAATTCTGTTGAGGGATATTTTGCTCTTGAGACTCATTTTCCATTACAGGTGATGCAATATGTAGCATTTTAATTACTTCATGTTTCGATCTGTATTCTCCAGTGAGAAAGCCCTATTGTGGGAAACCTGGCCTTTATAAATCCTTTTGAATTATTCTTTGATGATGACAGATGGGATGTCTCCAAAACATTTTTTCTTCATGCACAGGTTGGTATATGCATAGGGAAAATCTATGTGTTTTTATAAAATCAGTCTAAAATGTTAGTCCTCTAGGCTTTTCTGGTGATTCTGAGTAAGAAGAGAATGTTCTATGGAGAATTGTTAGGAAACAGGATTACAGACACTTCATTGCAGCACTGGAGGTTAGTTGTGGGTGGTGCTTTGGGCCTGACGCCCCTAGTACAAGAACTGTAATTCATCTAGTGACAGAAATGCATGCTATTTTATCTAAACAGACAATAGAAATCCTTCCCACAAAGTGTCACTAAATGCTAACTGAATAATAGTGTTTCTATTTTCTCTATTAATAACATTATCTTGTTAGTAGAAGTGTCATTAATTTTTCTGTCTCTCTCATGTACGTGAGCAGTCATATAATTAAGCTTTTATACAGTGCTATCATCTATACAATACCAACAGTATGTTTTCAAACTCAATTATTGACAAAGAAGCCTTCTTGTCCACAAGACATTAATAAATGATCCTATACTGTTTAGAAACCACCAGCTCCTTTGTTCTTCCTTCTCCCTCCTAAATGATTGTAGCTTAATATAGAGACAGTGTGAGAGAAAAAGTCAGCCCTGCATGTCCCTTTCTATAATTCCCTGCTTGGTTACAAAGAGCACTTTGAAAATGTTTGTAAGTTCTTAGTAGTTTCAATAATGGGTTCTGATACTTCCTAGGGTGACCGATCTTCTTGATTTGCCTATGACCATGGGGTATCCCAAGAGGCAAAGCTTGCATTTCTAGACCAGGACATTTTTGCCCAGACTGGGTGGCCATTGTTTACTTTACACATATCCTACCACAGACTGAGCTGGTAGTGACCTTAGATGGGTTTCAGGAGAGTATCAACAGCTTGTATCACATTCTGCTCCCTAGTTCAAATTTGTGATTAAACAATTACTAAAATTTGAGGCCTTCTCAGACCTGGAGACTCAGCTCATTTGTCTTGACTTGCACATTGATACACTCAGCACTTAAGTGCTTGAAGATTAATATCTTTTGCTTTTTTTCTTATATTTTTTACTACATTGACCATAAATGAAAAAGAAGCAAAGTGTTCTCATTAAATATATGTTTTTAATCACTAATGTCAATAAAGCTATAAAAATATTCCCTCAGAGTGAATGCATAGGGTAGGCTAGAACATAAAGAGATTTCTTGCCTAAATGTGTGGAAAATGGTCTATTATTTGGTTTCGAACTCCTGACCTCGAGCGATCCGCCCACATCGGCCTCCCAGAGTGCTAGGATTACAGGCGTGAGCCACCACGCCCGGCCAATGGTCGATTATTTGGAAGAGGGCAAAGGGACTGATGCAAATTTTTCTACAGAGGAAGGAGGATATGTTAATACAGTCTGCCCTTTGTTTCTCTCTTTTACAAATTCACAGTTAAATGAAAGAACACTTCTCTCTGTCCTTGGAGTTTTGGTGGGGGCCACCTATAATGTTGCTGCTTTAACTTTGCTTCAATCACTGCCAGTGTTCTAAGAAAGAAGAAAATGATTTCTACTTTTTCCAATCTCTATTGTATTTCTGTCATGTGAATTCCAATGAAGAGATGAGTATTGGGGCGAGCTGATATAACATGAAAACTAAGGATAAAATCCTAGGAAATAAGGAGAAATGGACAGGATTCATACAGTAATGAATAGGAAAAGGCATGTGTCTTTACAGACAAGAAACGGGTCCTTAGTAATAGCTATTGATGGTGAAAGGAGAACCAGTGAGTTTTCTGGAATGCATTAGATAAATAAATAATCATAAAACAAAATAACAGATTCTTAAACCCCAATAGGAGACCAATGACATTCACCTCAAGTTATTAAGTAGCTGGTAAGGACATATTCTGGTATACATGCTATGTAATATTAGTGACTGTTTTAACATTCAGTGACACAACTTGGCAGGAACAAAGTTACCTGCCAATAGGGAGTTCAACGAAAGGCTTGTAATAAGAAAGAATTGATGAAAATGTTATCATAAATGTAAAGGTAGTGACAATGATAAAAAGTCTGACAATACTAGGTAATGCTATTTAGTGTGCTAGACACTCTCTTACACCCTTTGCTTTTATTATCTTATTTAATCCTTACAAGAGTTCTGTTTTTTCAGAAAAAGAAACCACCTTCGAGAGATGGATAACACATTATTTTAAAGCAGACAATCAAATCTTATTGCTCTATATCTTAAGTGCGGTATTAACATTTGAAGAAAGATATTCTTTTTAAATCTTTATATTAGGGGACAGAGCTAAATATATAATTTCTCTCTTTTTTACCAATCCAATATAAATTTGTGTTGCCTCTAAAAGTTTTCTGGAACAATAAGAGATTTTAGATTATGTTCTACATTCTATTGTTATACTACTATGCTTTAGAATATGTTAAAAACATTTTCCATTTAATATTTCATTCATCTTCTTTATACCTCTATGAAGTAGGTATTTACGTGATAGAAAAGCAATTAATTGGGTTGTTGTTATATAAATTCTATATGTGTGTGTATACATGGGTGTGTGTGTGTATCTGTATGTTCAATAGTTACTATGAAGGGTGCAGCAGTTCTTTTAAAATCAATACTATATGTTACAACTACTTTTTTCCTTTTCAATAAGTGACACACTAAAATAAGATACTCAAAAAACAAGGCCAGAGAAGGTTAGAGACTAAAAATCAGGCTCTTTTTCTGGGTACTTTTGAAGTCTTTTCCATATTGTAAAAATACATTTTTCAACCTACAGGAACATTTGAGATTTATATTAAACTTTTTTCTCCCCTCACCCTAAGTATCATGCTTGCAAGCATACCCATAATATGAGTTATTTACAGGTAACACTCTTAACCATTAAAAGTTCAGAACGTTCTTTATGCAGGTATAGATTTTCTTAGCCAAGATTGGACACCCTAAAGTAGTGTAGTGAACTTTAACCATTTTATTATACTATTATCAAAATATTTCAAGTTTGTTAATATATAATACTTAATGCAACAAACAAATCACCCAAGTCATTAATCTTTATTCTCTCTCAGCAATTCACCAGAGACCAGCTGGGAAGTGATGATGATATTTTTCTAATTTGTGCTTTGGTGGCAAATATTAATATATGATAATTTTATAGAGAATTATCTGTTGTGCAATATGTTGGTTGAAGAATGAATGGAAAATAAGTATAAAATACTGCTTATAAATTAGCTCCAAATATTTAGAGTATTAGAATCTGCTAGAACACAGATATGTCTCCAGAACCCAGGTAGCTAGCCATCTTGATCTGACGCAGTCAAAAACCAAAAGTCCTTTTCATAATAAACATCTCAACTTTGCAAGATTATTAAATGAAAGTACTACTTAACTTTCTGATTATGAACTAGTACTTCCTTCACTGTGGCTCTGAGTAAATTTTTAATATGTGATAGACCATATAAACTTTACAAATATAGTGAATAAATAAAATGTAAGCACATGCTAAAAGTTCAGGCCAGTGATTAGTGGTCTTTGTGTTTCCAAGGGATAGCAAGGAAAAAATTCTCCTACTTAAATTTCTGTTTCTAGGCAAATAAAAGCAGATACAATAAATTACGTCACTATATTTCTATATTTCTATTATTTTACCACTTTCTGCATAAAAAATCTCATGTATATGTATACTGGCATGGGAGGAATAAATACTGGTAAGAAAATATATGTGAGAAAGAAGAGAAGATGGACAGAAAGAAAAATATCAAAAGGCAATGAAATGAATTAGGAAAATATAAGATAAATGAGGAATGGCTACGTTAGGTGTGTGTATTTACTGAATTCTATTTATTTCATTAGATAAAATGCATCTATCTGTGGAACAGATTTAAGAAAATGCTCAATTTTACTGATGTAACAGAATTTATTCTTTTGGGGTTAACTAGTCGTCCTGAGTTACAACTCCTTTTCTTTTTGGTTTTCTTGATGGTCTACATTATCACCTTGATTGGGAACATTGGCATGATCATATTAATCAGGATCAGTCCCCAGCTCAACAGCCCCATGTATTTTTTCCTCAGTCACTTGTCTTTTGCAGATGTGTGGTTCTCCTCCAATGTCACCCCTAAAATGTTGGAAAATCTGGTATCTGAGATCAAAACCATTTCCTATCCTGGATGCGTAGTGCAGTGCTTTTTCTTCATTGCCTTTGTCCACGTAGAAGTCTTCATCCTTGCTGTGATGGCCTTTGACAGGTACATGGCGATTGGCAACCCTCTACTTTATGGCAGTAGAATGTCAAGAACGGTTTGTATTCGATTGATCTCTTTCCCTTACGTATATGGATTTTTTATTAGCTTGATCTCAACACTGTGGACCCATGGGTTATACTTCTGTGGGAACATTGAAATCAACCATTTCTACTGTGCAGACCCAGCTCTCATCAAAATGGCCGGTGCGGGGACCTTCATTAAAGAATACACCATGCGCACACTGGCAGGTCTCAACTTCTCTTACTCCTTATTGGTCATTATTGTCTCCTACATCTTCATCCTTATTGCCATCCTAAGAATGCGTTCAGCAGAAGGAAGAAAGAAAGCCTTTTCCACATGCGGGTCCCACCTGACAGCCGTCACCATATTTTATGGAACACTCTTCTTCATGTACCTTAGAAGCCCCACTGAGGAGTCCGTGGAGCAGGGGAAAATGGTGGCTGTTTTCTACACCACAGTCATTCCCATGTTGAACCCCATGATCTACAGTCTCAGGAACAAGGATGTGAAGGAGGCCATGAGCAAAGCAATTGGTAGAGCATTTTCAACTAAATAAAAACATAAAATGTACAGTGAGATCCATAGTTCATTAGAAGGGGTGGGAATTAACCATTTCTCTTGGATAATTTTCAGGAGTTTGTTATTTATATTTTCAATGAGTAGACAAAAATAATATATAATTGAAAAAGGAATAATTGTGTTGAGATAAGAGAAAGGTGTTATAAACAGGATTTTCTGAGTCCTGAAATCTGAAATGTTGAAAACATGGGGATAATATCATCTACAGTTTTCCCTTCCTGACAATGTCAAATTCAGTAGATTATTTTGTACTTAGGAAATTTTTTTCATGTCTCTTTGACATTTCACAATTCCATCCTTTCAATTCTGCTTTTATAAAAACTATAATGGTCTCCATTATTCTCTTTTTCTTTGTACCTAGAGTAGTTTTTTGTTCTGAAATATGTGTTATTTTTTTCAAAATGTTTAAATTGAACTCAGTTTCACGATTAATCACTATTATATTTGGAGACATGTTCCATGATAATGGAATATTTTCTGTATAATGTATTATAATTCTAAGAAACATTAATTAAACCCTGTATGCCACATGGGTTTTCATTTTCAAATGTATACCACTTCGGTAAATACAACTTATTTATAAAGGAATTATTTAATATCTTATGATAGTAATTTAAGATCTTTACCTTTTTAAATGACTCAGGTGATGACCCAACCTCATTGGTGTTTTAGAATTTAAAATGTGCTCCCCTAAATAGATTTTAGCAAGTTTCTTTTAGAATATTTTGAAGAGATGTAGAATTATATTTGCTCTTTTTCTGTTTTTTGTTTGTTTATTTGTTCTGTCTTTATGGTCCAATGGTAGTAGAACTAGCTGTGTCCTTAAAATTTCTAGTACATTCATTCTTACCATATCTGCCTTTAAAATTAACAAATAATAATTTAGGTATAGCAGATATACTATACTTTATTATTTTACCATAAGGTTGCCTCAGTTTTAAAAATATTTGATTTGAAAGACAAGAAAAAATTTGAGGCATAAAGAGCTGAGTTTGTGAATGTGTAAAATCTGTAATCTGTCTTGTTAGGACACAAGTCCTATTCATCTTCTTTTATTTAGCAATCATTTTAAAAGGACATTTAAAAAATAAAACCAGAGGTTTCACAATGAAAGCAAAATTATGCACTTACTAATATTCATAGATGCATGCATATATGTGTGTATATATACATCAGTGTATATTCTTTTGTATATATGTATGCATGTGTGTATATTCATATATATATGTATATTTATGTGGGGGGAATGTGTAAGCTGTATGCTTTTTTCCATAGTAGTGAACTTGATCAGAATTTTTTATGAGTTCCCCTTTAAAAATTTTCCTTAGTACCAGACTAGTTGTCACCTAAAAAAAATTATTGCTTTTTTCTATTTAATTTATTATATTAGTACATCATATCATATGTTACCTTTGAGGACTATCTGATTTTTCCTTTTACTACATTTAAGTTTATAACAACAAACTACCTACTTCACCAGTGAACCTCCTTTCTCTATTTGGTTATGT
This sequence comes from Lepilemur ruficaudatus, assembly GCA_963574885.1. NCBI lineage: Eukaryota > Metazoa > Chordata > Mammalia > Primates > Lepilemuridae > Lepilemur > Lepilemur ruficaudatus. The sequence continues at coordinate 8,974 of CAUYRT010034794.1, forward strand.
CCTGACCATAGATCTTACAACTTAATCAATTTGAAAGGCAGAAAGTCTCCTTATTATTATAATTTAAATATGCTCAGGTTCTAATGAAGTTAAATGTTACAAAATGCTCCTTGGGCATTAGATTTATTTGAATTCTGATTGTTGATAGTGTTTCTTTTTCTCTTGGGCAATTCAAATTTTTTTTGAAATGAAGTCATTATCCTAATTACTCAATATTTAAGAATGCTAGCTTACTGAACTTGATCTTCTGTGAGAGAATAGATCATTTCTGACTTGATCATCACGTAATACCAGCATCATAAACTCTCCACATCATAGGAGCTTAATAAATATTTGTTAATTGCATCAATAGACTAGCTAGTAGAACTCACTGTGAGCTTAGAAGTTCAAGTGCATTCATTTTCACTATATCTGTCTTCAAAATTAATATATTTGTTATATATGTCACATCTTTTGTTTAAAGCATGTTGTGAGAAAGATAAATGTTTTCACTCATATATGGGAACTAAAAAAAAGAGGATCTCATGAAAATGGAGATTACATGGGTGGTTACCAGAAGCTGGGGAAGAGAAGGAAGGAGGGACAGAGGAAGAGGAAAAAAGACTCAGTTTCTTGTCTATAAAATGGGAGTGATAATTGCCTCAGGGTTGAATGACAAGAATTAAATTAAATTAGCATAGTATTTGGTATGTGTTTACTTCAACAAATACATTATTTTTGCTGTTATTACTACTAGTAGTATATTCCTTATTTATAAAATGAGGCAGTTGAAAAAGTTAGTTTTTCCTGCTTTGATATGCTATAATTTTAATTGCAAGAAATAATACTTGATTCCTCTTTCAATGGAAAATTCAAGTGGCATGGAGTGTGAAATATAGAACACAAAATTGGTATATACAGGTTGAAAACCCCATCAACAGGTTTAATATGATGTAAACCCCTAAAATTTTATTTGATCCCAGGACCCATTCAAAATAATTAGAGCTTGGAGGAAAATAAAACTGCACAAAACAGTTATATATTAAAAAAACCCCACATACTCAACGGTTGTCTTTTCTCTGGAGATATACTTCCCCAGGGGTCATTTCTAAGAGAATATTAATTGCTTCTTGTTTTTCAAGGCACACATTTAAGGGAGTCTTCTCTTGTGAACTCCCAGTTTCACTTTGTCACGTTTAAGTTGTTTATCATTCCCTCATATAACGTTCACTTTTCAACTCCACATCCTTACTGGGAATACCTGTCTTCATTCTCAGGTTGGTGAAAAAAATGCATCTATCTGAAACTATCAGATGAAGTTTGCATCATAAATTTATTTTCTTTTATTCTTTATAGGGATGCATTAATGGTTTCATATGTTACGTTGTGTGTGTGAGAGAGAAAGAGAGACACAGAAGAGAGATATATTTTCCATAAAGATTAGATTATTTGATTATTATGAATGATTAATGGAATGCATTTCACAATTATTCATTGCATATTTATTATGTATTAATGTATTTCTCTTTTGATACTCACAAACACAAATGAAATGCATATTATTATATTAAGTCATACTGAGGAAAAATGAAATTAAACACAAAACAAAACAAGAAGAAAACATGCACACGTTTATAAAAGTCAGTCATGGAGCCAGCATTCCACCAAGGTCTGAGATAGAAACAGAACCCTTTAACTGGGATATTTAATATTGCTTCATACTTGGTCTGGGGGGAAAAATCCACATTTATTGGTAATTTAATTTGAAATAGAGTGATACAATAAGGGAAGGATATGTACATATATTTTCAATTTGGATGGTGAGGAAATCCTATAAATACTCGGGAGCTCCCAAATATTCTGTTTCTTTGCAGACCGTGCACCCCCTAGGATCGTATGTACTCACTTCAGTTTTCCTGTAGTTTTGCTATTGTGATCCACACCTGGTTCCCCACCGCTCAGGTTTTCTTGCATTTAGCTTTTGGCGCACTAACAATGCCACCTCCTATATTCTTGCTCGTGCTGTATCATCCTTAGTACTAGGCAATTAAATCTGACATTCCAACTAAGAATTCTTCTATTTCTAATCTTTGAAAATCGCATAGAGGTGAAAATCTCAGGCAGCCACAGGCATATACTGTTGAATCAGAAATCTAGTATGATCTGTTGACGTATTTGTAATCTCTGCTCAGGTATGAATCTAAGGGTCTTCAAGATGATTTCAACAACTTTGTAACAGATTTGGCAGCCTATACGTAAGTGCAATCTAAAGCAGTTTACACAATGTTCTGTGATGATTTCAACTACTATTCTTTTTTTAGTTAGTTAATGCTTCACATTTTTATTAATTAGCACTAGATTTTGGAGTCTTGTAGAGTCAGTCTAGTATGATTGGTAGCTTTCTTCTCTATCCATAGAACAATTTTCTTTCCAAGTTTGGTAGTTGAAAAGTTTTGAATTATCGTTGTGGATAAAGAGTTTATTTATTTTCACTATGCAATGAGGGTTACCTTCTTGCCTGCTCTGTTATTTTTCTGGTGACTGCTAATGAGTGGTAATTATGGATAGGTTCCATCAAACTGTGATTGAGTAAAGCGTAATCCTGCAGGTTAAAAGAAGGGTTTTGGGAATAATCATTCTCTAGAGATGATATTTAGCCACCAGAAGTTTTGATATAATTTCATCTTCAACAAATTCATTGTCCTGCTGAGATGCCATCCCAAGATTTTTATTGGATAGACTTGAACTCTGTGTTCTACAGAATGTGAATCTTCATTGATAATAATGAAATCCTTCATATTAGTATTATTTGATGGGGAAATACTTTTGGATTTTTATCCATAATATCTATTAATACCATGCAAGGCACTGGTGTTTTCTTAGGAATATAATCTATAAAACATTGTCTGGAGGAAGTTTCATATGATACATCCTACATTTGAGAATAAATTTGCAAAATATCCAAGAAAACTTCCTGGAATTCCACTGGACCCCCAAAGAAGAGTCAATCATTTTTCCTATTTCTTCCCCCATTTTAACTCTAAAATAATATATACTAGTTCTAGAAATTACATTAGCACCTCCATAAATATTGGCATTAATCTTTTGTTTTACTCATTTTTGAATCTCCAGAACATAGCAGTAGATGATATCTATTGGATTATAATTACCTGTTAGGTTTGGAAGGGAGTCCATATCCAGGAAATGTGTATAAAGTATGAACATGGTTCACCTTTTGACTTGACTTCAATGGCTACTATGGTTGTTCAGTAATTTAAAAGAATGTGAGTATGAGATGAATTAAAATATTTTTATTTGATCAATTTGGTCATTAAGTCACTTTCATTTCTAATTATGTGGAGTATTCTTATACTGAAAAAGAGATAAAAGACAAAAATAATCTCACAATTTTTGAGTTCTGTTAAAAAGAGAACTATGACTCCTAATAATTATCTTAAAAACATAAAACTACCAAATGCGCCAACATTGGAAACAAGGGATATTTAAGAAATAGTCTTGGGAATGTGACTACTCACAATACTTAATACTAGCACATTTCAATCACCAAGCTTTGTATAACTGTTATATTATAGGATCTACTTTTCGTGGTAACCTTCAGAGAGCCTGTTACATAACAGGTGCTCAGAAAACGTTTGTTGAAAAGAATGACAAAGTGTGATCATAAAAGGAGACAAGGGAAGGGGCCATGGATAAAGATAAAATTAATAAATGGACAATTATTCATTTTTATTTATTTCATTTTAGTCATCACAAAGATTTCTAACTCATATTGGCTTAGAATTCAGAAAATGCTCAATTTCACCGACGTGACAGAGTTTGTTCTTTTGGGACTAACCAGTCGTCGGGAACGGCAAATTCTCTCGTTCATCATTTTTCTTCTGGTCTACATTGTCACTATGGTGGGCAATATTGGTGTGATCATGTTAATTAAGGTCAGTCCACAGCTTGACAGCCCCATGTACTTTTTCCTCAGTCATTTGTCATTTGTCGATGTGTGGTTTTCTTCCAATGTCACCCCTGAAATGTTGGAAAACTTGTTATCAGAGACAAAAACGATTTCTTACGCTGGATGTTTAGTACAGTGTTTCTTTTTCATTGCTCTTGTCCATGTAGAAATTTTTATTCTTGCTGTGATGGCCTTTGACAGATACATGGGCGATTGGGAACCCTCTGCTCTATGGCAGCAAAATGTCAAGGGTTGTCTGCATGCGACTGATTTCTTTCCCTTATATATATGGTTTTCTGACTAGTCTGGCAGCAACATTATGGGCTTATGGCTTGTACTTCTGTGGGAAAATTGAGATCAACCACTTCTGTGTAGACCCACCTCTCATCAAGATGTCCTGTGCTGGGACCTTTGCAAAAGAATATACGATGCTCATACTGGCTGGCATTAACTTCACATATTCCCTGATTGTAATTATCATCTCGTATATATTCATTCTCATTGCCATTCTATGAATGCGCTCAGCGGAAGGGAGACAGAAGGCCTTTTCCACCTGTGGGTCCCATCTGACAGCTGTCATCATATTTTACAGTACTCTGATCTTCATGTATCTCCAACGCCCCACAGAGGAGTCCGTGGAGCAGGGAAAGATGGTGGCTGTGTTCTATACCACAGTGATTCCCATGTTGAATCCAATGATCTACAGTCTGAGGAACAAGGATGTAAAAGAAGCCATGAACAAAGTGATCAACAGAATATATTTAACAAAATAAAATAAAGCTTGAGTTAATGTTGTCTGCTATTACTTGTTTGGAGACAGGTTATTAGCCAGTACATAGGAACACTCAGCTAAAGAAGTTTGGTGGGTTGGAAAGGGAAAAAAAAAAAAAGTGATGCGAATTGGGAAAAAACAAGGTAGATTGACCCATTCCTGGTGATGTAAGTGATGAATAATTTATTAATTAAAAAGGTGAGGTGTGCCAAAATTCATGGGTGCATTAATTCAAATTGCTCAAAGATTGAGCTGGAACCAAAAGATATGTCTTATTCAAAAGTACCATGGACGAATTTAGGAAATGTTTCTTTGTCCATTTAGAAACAAATTTTGGCCAGAAAAAATAACAAAATGTTTAGTTCAGTTTTCTAACATGAGGCCATAAAAATAGTGGTCTAACAGTTATGAGGTTGTTATTGTTTAATGTTTTTTTCATTCTGTGGTGTTGGATCTTTTCAGAGACTACTACCTTTAAAAGAGCAATGTTATTATTTGTAATCATTTTTTTAGTTTTTTGGTGTTTCTTAACAGACACAGCATGCTAAATGTCTCTCTGTTACAGATTCCAACTCTACAGTTGGCAGTGGTCCAACTGTGCACAGACCCCTGGTGGTGTCTTCAGTCTGACTAAGAGTTTAGAATTACTGGAGCCATGCCTTTAGGATGTTTCATCTTTATCTCCAGATTCCATTTAATAAGTTAAATTTTTATTCATGTGGAATATTTGGCAAATATGTGACTAAAATACAGTACCTACATATTCTAGTTAATTTTTGTATTTGAAAACAATCAGATATTTAGGATGGTTGTCAACAATAACATTTCCTGTCATAATAATAGTAACATAATTTAATATCTCTCTTGTACCTCATTTCATGAAGCATAAATGTGAGGCTATAACTTACAACTTATTTCATTAAAGTCTATGTCCTTAGACCAAAAAAAATCCCCAAAGAAACAAATAAATAAATAATAACAAATTTTCACTGTAGAAAATACATACCTAAAGAAATGTTAATTCACACATTTAAGTAACTAAGATTCTATCTGCAAAGATGAAAATATAAAATAAGGTTAATACCATATGGGAAAAAATATTCTTTGTCCACTATTGAAGTTTTATTTTTTCAAGAGAAACTAGAAATGATTATCAACTCATTTCTATATACATACACATATACTGTGAGCAATCCTTTAAAATCACATACATATGTAAAAAAATTGGTAATTTAGATTCAATTATAATATTACTTTGTCTATAGTTGCAAAATTTAAAATATCTAAAGACTTTCAAATCTAAGGTACATAAGATTCTTTCCAGGGTGAGTTAAAAGTAATTTCTTTTGCCAATAAAAACATTTATTTGTCATTTTGAGGGAACTCTTGATATGCTAAATTAGTTGCTTACTACCAAAAAGTTTCAAAGTATGTTTGAAAGCATTAATAACCTTTAGTCTCTTGGCAGGTGAATTCGGATTATCTATATTACCTCTTTTTTCCAGGAAGTAAAAGCTTTCCTATTTATTCTTTTGGAGAGCTATTTTGGTGTTACATGAAGAATGATAATATCAAAGTCAGTGGTTCCTAGTTTAAGTTTCCAAATTTCAAATTAATTTGCAGAAGGTCTTGGACTAGTCATTTTTTGTCACTTAGTTACTTTTAAGCATATGGTCTCTGGTCTCCCTGGTCTCTTCTAACTCAGAGTCCCCATGAATCTAGATTCTTTGGTAGAGCTTACGGCAATTTTTCCCTTGAACTTCAAGGTATTTCTGTAAAATATTTTTTTTTAAGTAAACGGTATAATTACACTTATTTCTACATTTATCAGTTTAATCATATTTAAGCATTTCTAACATCTAACCATAAAGACCGGCTACCTCTTCCTGTTTCTCTTCTGTATTCCCCACTCTGTCCCTATCTAAGACACACAAACACACACATATACTTTCTTGCTTTCCAGTTTACATTTTCTTGAGATATTGTGTATTAAATCAAAATTCCCTAGTACCAAGTTGATGTAATGGACTTTCTCCATAATGGGTGAAAAGAAACTCAGGTGTTCTATATGCTCGGGCACTGAAGGATGCAGGAGAAAAAACAAACAAACAAAAACTTTGCCTCAGCACAATTCTGTCCATAATTCTGTAAACAGAGGAAGTATATATTTTAGATTGTTTAATCTAGCTTGGCATCCATGTCCTTTGGCTTGATAGTGTTTAAATGTGGTCAAATAACCTAACATTTATTTCACATATGCATATTTTTATTTTTCAAAATAAGGATGATATTAGTCACAATCCTATTGAGTGGTAAGATAATACTTTTAAACTATTTAGAGCTATAAGTTCACAAATAATGTTATTATTTTTTGTGTTCTTCATATGCGACAGGCATGGGACAGAAAGTTATCCCTGTTATCTGAGATCATCTCAACCATAGTATAAAATAAAAGCTTCCCTATGTTACAGATGAAGACATCGAAGCTCAGAAGTCTGTTACTTGTCCAAGGTCACTTAGTTAAGGTGGGATAGCAAAGGTATAATTCCTGAAATGTCCTGGCTTCAAAGTTAATCTTCTACTTCAGCAATGACCTCTACTTGTACTTATTCTCCCAGACACTGACAAATGATATATTCTTCAGGTCATTTGGCATCTGAAACTGCCAGATGGGACATGCATTGCTGTGATCATCTGTCCTGAGAGATGGTGACTTTTAGAACATTTGCACCACAATAAAGCAAATGACTGACTAAATTTTACATGATGAAAACCAACAATATTTTGCTGAGCTGCATAATTGTCACTGTGTGAATGAAAGGGGACAGAACCCAGGTGAGAGTAGGAGACAGATCATATCATGATCAAGAATTTTGGTCTCACTTTTTTTTTTTCTTTTTTATTGGGGGAAAACTACAAAGCATTTACAGTATAATGTTTACAGTCACAATTTATAGTGAGCTGATTTCCCAAAATATATTACCACTCAAGTTGACTTATCTTGTTACATTTAAAAATCTA
>CAUYRT010034795.1:0-40332 GCA_963574885.1 Lepilemur ruficaudatus
GTAACAGAGATGTGAAGCAAACCAAGGGTTTTATTAGTCCAGAGCCCACTCTTTCTAGAGTTTTTTACTATCTTGTTTTAAAAAAAATATATTCTCCATTGCATCAGAGCCCCAGGCATATGTTTAACAGTTAATAGTTAACTGTTTAACATGTTAACTATTGTTAATAGTTAACGTGTTTAACATGTTAACTATTTAACATGTTTAACAATGTTTAACATGTTAATAGTTATTTTGAATATTCTAAACACACATATAACAAAATGTGATTGCCATTTCTTCTACATGATTTTTAAAAATATTTTAATTTTACATATTTAAAACCAATTTGCAAGTTTGACCATCTACTGTGTGCTAAGCATTATATACATATTTAAAAAATATTATCCCACTTAATCTAATCTCCTTAACCTTCACAATATTCTGAGATAAATAAAAAATACTCCGTTTTTGACATAAGAAGCAACATGCTCAGGTAATATGTGGAAGAACATAAATTGACTTGTAGATCTTGTGCCCTTAAAGGAAAATCATGTATCCTTTGTGACATCATGCTGGATACTACTAAGACAATCTAATCAGGACATTTTCATCATTTCATAACACAAACGTACTTTTCGAAACAAGATTAGGGTACATGAGAGAGTGATTGAGTGTTGGTCTGATTGTTGATTGGATAAGCTACATTTTCCAGGGAGTAATGAAGACGAAGCAAGTGACCTGTGACATTTGTAATTTTTCCCCTGTAGCCTGACATCACTGGGATTTTGTTGGCCAGCTTTGCGGTGATAAAATAACCCCTTTACCAAATGATTCATGCTAATTTGCTTGTTCTGTAAGAGGCATGCACATTAGTATCAAAGGTAACTGTTCACATTAAGAGACTAGATCTCTACATCAAATGATAGGGCTAATTAAAAGCAAAATGTGCCTAAATAATGTTGCTTAGATAATAATGACAAGTTCGGTGGTGAAATTTGAAGTCTGTGCTAAAACATTTTCTGAGATAATCTTTAAAACAACATGTTTGAAAGTCAACTAAATCAAACTATCAATGCCTCAATTCTCAAAAAGAATTCTTAGTGCATAGTTCATGACATTTTGATAAACCACAGTGCATTTGAATGCTTTGTTCTTTGGCATAAAACAGTTTACCACACCATTGTTCTCTCTCTGATTCAAGGAGTTACAATAACACATTCTGTTCTTTGGGAGTGGGTTTAAGGAAAAAGGAGAAGGCAGTTTACAAGGTTTTCTTTTTTATCTTTTTCAAACGTTTTTAAAAAACAACTACAGATTACAGCTACAAAAGTGTAGCTAAAAATAAACATCTTTCCATTATCTGAGTCACTACATCTTTGAGGGCTTTTAGTATAAAAACTATAAAAAATATTTGGTTAAATCTTCCCTCTTATTTTACCTTTACCAACTATTGTCTTTTATTGCTCAACCCAATACCATATTTCAGCATTACACTTTGATCCAGAAAATTGTTGATCACAGTTTCTAGAATGAGAATAATATTATATGGTGACAAAACAACCTGCTATTCTTTTTTCATCAGTTGTTTTCTCTACCACATTGTAGTAGAAGGCAGTCTTTCAAGAATAAAACTTGGAAGATTTGTTTTGCATTATGAAAGGGAACAGCTCTCTCATTAGCCCTTTTGCTGTCAAATATTAGGTTTAGATCACACAGCACCAATTTACTGTATGACATCTACATCACTGACATCTAAGCCTTCTCCCAAAAGATCTCACCTGTCAAATCAAAGTAAACCCCGTCCACATTTTACAGCATCGCATCCCTTCATTGATCTGTGCTGTCCCTGAACCCTCATATGAACTCCAAGATCTTTCCTTTATCTGTAACTATATTCAAATCATCAAGGACATATAAACGCCCTTTTAAAATGTTCTCTAATGAAACTAAAATGTATACATCCTTAATACAACCTTATATTTTCTATGACTGACTCACTCCTTTTTAAACCTTAATACATTAACTCTTCCATCAAATTATTTAATTGTTTTTCTGTGTGCGCACCCAGGTTAATTAGGTTCGTGTATAAAACTATAAATTTGTGTCTCTTTTACATACACTTTTATTAGTTTGCCATAGGGTGTGTGTATCAAAATGCCATTCTGAATATAGAATAATAATTATGAATTTTTAAATGTTAAAGCTAGCAATAGCATAACCATTTCACCTTGTCTGCCAACAGCTCTTAATTAGTAAGGAATGTTGTGAGCACTGGGTTAAGAAGGACTCTGAGGGTACCTCAAAGCTTAGTGGAAATAAATGTCATGAAAATGTCTGTCCAAGTAGAGGGTGCACGTAAAACATATACTCCAGGTAATTTTATTCCAGAATTGGAGCACAGAAATTAGGCTTTACTTTTTATAAGATATTACCTAGCCCAGCAGCTAGTTGCTTTTTTGCAAATACTAGCAGATGGTGTTGATAAAATTCATCCCTCCTGTGAACAAACACAAAAACTCGTATACCATATCCTCTAGGTTGATGTGGCATTCTTTTTTTTTTTTTAATTAAACTATCATTGTCAGGAAGCATCAAAAGAACTCTCTAAAAGCAAAGGTTTCATCAAGGAGAGACTCTACTTGAGGGAAGCAATAAGCAAATCATTATAGAGTTATCAGCCCCCTGCAAAGTTATAAATTAAAGAATCAGTATGCCATCGAGTGGCAAAAAGCAAAGAGGGAAGGCATGGACTGAGCAGTCTCCCATCTTTTCTTTCGAAATGAATGTGACAACCACACACATTGAAAATACATGAGTCCTCTATTCTTTAAGTTTTAATGAAAAATTGGTTAGTGGGAGATAAATTGCACCTTAGAAAATTAGATCATATGCTCTATGAAGTATGACTTAGACTCTACCCTTAGCCAGTGAATATTAGTAACACATGAGAACTACTTTTGAGGCAGGAAAGGAAAATTTGTACTTTCTGCATGAATTATTGTCTCATTCAAAATGTTCTTGCTCTATATGATTTGTATTTTTAGCAATCCTCTGTGAAATCTTTTCTTAAAGCATTGTCCCTGGCTGAACTTCCTTCCACTCAATGGGAGATATTAATACCTTTCTTATCAAGATTCCTAGCATACTCTACCGAGTCTGCTATAAAGAAATTATCACACATTATTTTTAATATTTAGATCCCACATGAGTGAGAACATGTGAGACTTGTCTTTGTGTCCCTGTATTCATAATTACTTAATTACATTATGATCTGCCTCACTAGACCACAGATTCTCAAATGCAAAAAATGTTTCTTAATCTTTTAATCCTCAGCATATGAAATAATATTTTGTACAGAGTAAGCCCTTAATAAATACATTTGAATGAGTAAATTTATTCTTTAGTATTAATTATTGCTCAGGAGAAAAAAAGATGAGCTTGGCAGACAGAAGTTAACCAGGCAGCATGTCCAAAAACAGTGGGTGTCACTTTTTTGATAGATAAAAATATGATACAAGTTAGAGTGGAAGTCAAAGGAAATATGCCTGCAGGGACCTGAGGATGAGGAGTAGGGATGTAGGGCATATATTCTAGCAACAGAGTTTAACCCTGAAACAAAAAGGGCAACAGCAACAAAGCAATGGAAGTGTTGGTTTTAGGATTAGATTTGGATAGAAGGGTACTTGACAGGATCCATTTTAAATTAGTCTTTGTTGACTGTATATCCTTTCTTTAGGGAGATGGTAACAGGTACTAAGGAAAAGTGGGATGATAGAGCTAACATAACTAAATACTTGGTTTGTACCTGACACCTTTATGTATACTATTTCATTAAACTCTAACAGTGTTGTGATTTTGGTGTTTCTGCCTATCATCCTGCTATAGCTAAAGAAATAGTTTCTAAAATTATTCAATTTTTGGTCAGAGGCTCTAGTTAGTAAGTGAATCAGTATTTAGAATAGGTCTTTCTGACTCCAAAGGTTATCATTTGAACTGAGATGGAGAAGAAGGGGCCCCACAACAGAGATTAATTTTCAGTTAGTGTTAAGAATTAAAATAAGTGTTGGTCTTCAGAATTTCTATAGGCAAGATCCATCTATGTATTTAGCTAATGTCGAATATGTTCTATTTTCTAGCCTCTGTTCTTTCCACTTTTTGCACATTATTATGTTATTTATTTTCCCTATAAAACAAATAGCCTTTACAGTATTAATAATAAACAATACAGTGTTAATTTTATAAATCTTCATGCTCTACTCTATCACAAATCTTTAAAAAATTATCATGTCAACATTTCTCAATAAAATCAAAATAAAATGACTTCAACAACCTAATTAAATTTCTAAATATCATAAAGTCCATATGTTTTACTAATATAAATATGGGCACATATAAATGCACTACATATGCATAAATATGTATATACATATAGAGATATAAATCACTGTTTCATTTCACAAATATTCTGGTCTTAAGAAGCATTTAATATTTTTCTATACTTGCCATATAGTATATGAGACATATATATCTATATATATATACTTGTCATATAGTATATGATAACACACACACACACACACACACTTGAGAGTCTGAAGAAGCAAGCATAAAACATATTTTTCAAATGTACTGGCTAATTAGAACTCTTATTTTTTAAATATTTTCATTGTATAAAACAAATATTCGATCAATATAAAACATATATATATGTATATATTTTTTACCTCTACAAATGGGAACAGGAAAATCCCATGAGGCTGTATTAACTGAATTGGCTATGCAGGTGAGTTGAGGGTGGCCATCAAGGATATATCCAGTAACACAGCTGTAGCGGATCTTGTCCCCAACGTCGAATCTTGTACCATATAATACACCTTTGGGTGGAACTCCTGGGTTTCCACAAGAGCTACTCTGCAATTCTACAGAAGAGGAGAAAAATGAGAATTTACAGTTATTTTAATACCTACTTTACTGTTTTAGATTCATAAGGTTATATGTAGATGTAGAAATCCTTATTTCTTTGGAGAAGAGTTACAAAAAAAGAAATGTCTTCTACTTCAATACATGTAACAGTGAAGTATGAGAAATTTTACTATTATTTGTACTAGAAAATTTTAGATATTTTGTATTACTTAGTCTTAGAGTAAGTTTGAAATTAATATTACTCATATCTTACAGATAAATAAAACTGAGGTTAAAACCACCTTCTTTATGTGGCTTCTTTATGTCCTAATAACATAGTAATAAACAAATTGATTTTCATTCCTATGATCTCCAGTACTTCAATGTTTCTACTCAGCCTTAAACCATGAACATTCATCTTGTAAAATACATATTTAGGGTGGAAAATGTTTTCATTCAAATAAGAAAAATATAGTGCAGCAGAAAATGGAGGAGATTTTGAAGTTAGAGAGATTGAGCTATAATTCTACCTCTATTATGTGTTATTAACCTTGAATGTATAATAAGAATTATATTAGGCGAGGCAAAGACATTATATATAATCAAAATGTTTGTACCCCCATAATATTCTGGAATAAAAATATTATAATAGTAAGCTAAGCACTACAGTTGTGACATTTTAATTAGATCAACATGCAAAATACCTGGAAAATGCCTGATATATCAGAATATTTTGTCTGTCATACCGTTATTCTTTTAGTTTATGCTTAAAGGTAAGCAAGTATACTAATGTAAGAGATTTTTTACAATAATAATCAATTCAGAAAAAAATCCAATTTTACTTTAAATGAAAAAATATATAAAAATAGTAGAATTTACAAAATAAAGACATTAAGGATAGGTTATTTTTCATTATGTTGTTTTCTAAGTTTTCTATTACTTTGTATTGTATTACCTTTATATTATAAAATAATAAATGAAAACACAAATAGTAATAAATTAACGAGATGAAAGGTATTCCAATTTGAATAAATCTACAGTTTAGTTAATAGTATTCCACAAATGTTAATTTCCCAGTTTTGACAATTTTACTGTGGCTACATAAGTAGTTACATTAAGGGAAGCTGGTTATGAGTATAAAACTACTGTTTTTACAAAATAATAACTTAAAAGTGACTTTGCAATACAAAAATATGTTCCCATTTTGCCTTGATATTTATCTCATTCGTGCACTTAATAAGTTCCATACAATATTATTATGTTATGTCAAATAATTATAAATGATTTTAAATATAACACGATGTTAAATATAATGGCAATATTAACTAAAAACATCAAAATACAAAACGGCTCATAATATGTAGCTGCTGATTTATGAAAACAAAGTGCATTTATGCATAAGAATTGTATACAGAGATGAAATTTTTATCTATAATGACATTATAGTAATTTTGTGAGTGTTTTTAAAACTTACATTAATTTTGCTGTATAAACTTTGGGATGCAAGTAAAAAATTACAGATTAATTTCAAATATGATGTCAGTTTAATAGAGGAAAATGTATTGAGTTCAGGACATCCATAAAACTTGTGCTATATTTTAAAGATAAAATATTTACTTTGAATTTAAAACAGTTTTAGGTTTCTCAAATCTAGAAAAGTAAAGAACTTCACTAATAATTACTAAATGCAAATGGTTTAAATAAATAGCAGGCAGTTTCCTTAATAATACATAATAAATTTAAATTTATAAAATATTTTAAATGTCAATAATGGAGGTTAATTATTTCTCTTATAATATTTCACTTTACTATTTCTCTAAGACATGAGCTGATTGTGCATTTTCAGTAAAACAACACAAATTTATTGTCTATGAATTTTAAACAATTTTATTTAAAATGCTTTGAAGTAAATATAAGTTTATTTTGAAATACCTAATTTTTGGAAAAATTAATCTTTTATTTTTATTATAATCTATTTCATTTTAGTAGATGAAATATTTGCTGCAAGAGATGGTGAGGTTAATAAGTTTTGATAAAATGAATAAGAATTAATCCCTTGAATATAGTAATAATAAAGGAAATACTTTTAATGAAACTACCACTTTGGCCTTAGAATCAATCCACTCCTCTCCTTTCCACCCTCTAAAAAATAATTAAGGTCAGGACTTCAATTACCATAAGGTTATATATCTAGGAGAAAGGTAGTTTCCAAATTATTTCACAGGAAGCAGTTATGTGAGCGAATAAAGGAAAAAGAGAAAAAGTCTCTAAATACTTGTATTCAAGTTTAACTTTGGTTTAAATGAACCAATAAACGTTTCTCAGAACAAAGTACCTAAAGCAAAAATGGAAAATATATCAGGTGAAGCAGTGAATTAATAATAACATTGGATGGACTCTTAATAGATTAGCTAATCTCCTGTTTTGTGGCTCAATTATTTTTAACCCATAGACTGATAAAAATTTAGGCCATTTGAAAATGAAACACAAAGAATATAATTTTAAAACATATCTGGTGCTCACCTTCAGGAAATTTCTAATGTTGTTTCCTCTTGTTTATCACCTTCATAAATAAGAACATCTATCCATCATCCTCTGTTGACTGAGTAACCCATGAAAACAGTTAAGACGTTTCACATTAGGGCTTAATAGATCCTGATTTTATAACCATTGCTCATGGATTCTGTTTTTTGTCTTCTCAAAACGCTTTAATTCGGGACTGCTTTCTAAGCTGTCTTTTTCCATTTTAAGAGGTAAAGTCAAGAAGGATGAATTATTAACTGAAGAATGATATAACACACTATCAAAAAATACTATAATCTGTTTGAAAATTCAATTATTAGTCTTGATTTTTTAAAAATACGTAGTGCTGCATATTTAAATATTTTAATTACAGTAACTTTTCATTATAAAAATGATTGTTAAAAAATAGCTAGGTTAGACTAATTTTTAGACATTGTTTCTACTAACAGTCAAAAGTTTGAATTTCAGGGAAAATGAAATACCCAATCATATTCAGTAAAGCAAAATATAAACTAATCGTTAATTATGTTTTAAGTGTGTATTATAGGTAGTGATTTTGCTTAAAAATTATAACATCATTTTTAAGGAAAATAGAAATTTAAACAGTAAAATGAAGAAATTTTGTGTAATTCATCAGAGGTGCATGCAAGATAGTCACATTGTGCTTGTTACCTCAGGGTGTTTCTGATGCAAATAATTACATCTAAAAGCAGAGTGATTTTCCTCTTCTTTCATTTATCTTCTTTCACCAGCAGATGACATTAATATATTAATTGAAAAGTTTGAGTAAAATACAACAATTATAGAATTGGACAAATTGTCATTTTATATTCCATAATACAGGAATTAAAATGGGATTGGGTGGGGGAGATAGTACTTTAAAATAATTTTCACCATTTTGTTAGCTGAGCACTGATTAAATGTTTAAAAATGCAAAAATAAATTTAAAAAAATTACTGCAGCCTTATTTGAGTTCTATTCTTGGAATCTATGACATGATATCATGTTTGTAAATAAAACAAATATTTAATATTTAGAGTGGGCAGTCTGCTAAATTGAAAAGATCACTAGAAAATGAGTCTGAAGATTTGTGTCTCTGAAAATGTCAGAGGACCCCTATGTTAAGTTTACTGCTGTACCCATAACAAATGGTTTAGTCAAATTAAAGTTCACCTGGTTTTCGATGGGAAGATGTATATTTTATTTAATCTCTGCTCTCACAGATATTGAAATTATCAGCGAATATTAATAATATGAAGTCATTTTGGCACCACAGACAATTCTTAAAGTGTAAGTGATTTTTGATACATCAAAATAATTACTTGGAAAACATTCAAAATAATTTTTTTAAAATCCAATTGTATTATAGATGATAGAGTTTAGTGACATTATCCTGTATCAGACAAATGAAGATATAAAAATAAATTACTTTTAAGGGACACTACTTTAATCTTCAGAAGCTTTTAAGGCTTACCATTAACATTGATGTGTACCATCAGCATAGTATTGTTTCCCTTGCTTTTTGAATTAACAATTTGAGAAAGTTAACCTTCATTGTTGAGTATCAGCTTTGAGACCTAGGCTGTTCTAGGCACTTAGGCATTCATTTTTCCTCTTATATCTATTAAAATACTCAATATTATATATGATTTCCCCCATTGTATAGAAAGGGAAACTGAGACTTAGGTAGGTTAAGTAATTAATAAATAGTAGATTTGTGGTTCAAGCCTAGGTTTCCTAACTTAAAAGCCCTAGACCATTTCACAGTTGTATATTGCTAAGTAGGAAAAGCAGATGTTCATTCCAGAAGTATTTTTTAAGTGTCTATCATTAGCAATGCTCTGGGGATCGAATCTTGCAAAAGACAGGCATAGCCATAGCCCTGCCCTCATGGCATTTATACCTTGGTGGTGACCACAAGTAACAAGCAAGTGATTACAGAATATTAGTTATAATGTCATAAGTGGTACAAAGGAAATATATAAGTTATGATATAACATAAAATGGAGAAAACTTAGTAAGTCTTGAATAAAAGGAGGTCTGGAAAGGATTTCCTGATGAAGTAAGGCTTAGGTTGTGATCTGAAATAGTATACTAAATTAGCTAGATTTTTAAAAAAGGGACAATTAAATTAGTATTTAAAACTATTCTTCAAAATAGAAAAGCATAAAGATCAAAGTACTGTAATAGTTATTAGATTTGACAATGCTATGAATACAGGTTTTATGGATGTGGTACGGTAGAAACTGGATTGAAAAAAATATATTCCAAAAGGGTTGATCATAGATAGGTTAATGTAGTGAATATATATCCTTTTAATAGGCTCAAGAATATAAAGGGGAACTATACCCATCATTAAATGTTTGGTGGTAGGGTGCTATAAGTTCTTCAGAAGGGAATATATGAGAGTAAATAATTGAAATTGATTCTAAATGTACCTGTGACCAGAGATTTTCACAAGCATTCATGATTTATGCCATATGAGTTTCCTAATTTAATAATAATTCAGTCTTAAATGGGAAAAGCTGTGTTCAAAAAATCATCAAAATTATTTTTTAAATATTAATAATCAAAATGATGTATGCATATTATTTTAATATGTGAATACCAACTTTATAAGGCTGTTCATATGATTATATAAAACAATATATGTAAGTCATTTGCATTCTGTTCAAGCACTCAATATATGCCAAGTATTATTATTAGCTCAATAAATTGTGGCTTTATAATTATTATAATCAATTTTGCATTTGAGACATCAAAATTAGGTGTGTTAATGTTATGGTCTACTAGAGGCAGGGTCATATTTATCAAATCTTCATTAAATGCTTCATTAACTATGTCAGATCATTCTTGATGTCTTAAAAATTAATAAAAAATAGGAATTTAGTCAAGGATTAAATTCCATTACTCTTCTTTAAGTCATAAATGAAATTTAAGGTCTAACTTTAACTTCTGGTAGAAAATTTGTATAACCAAATTCACAAAACTTTCCTATAGGTGTCATTGATTAATTCATTTTTCATCTGTTGATTGGTATCATATATAAAGCATCATCCCAAGCACAGTGATTATCAAAAGATATCTTTATGAAGTGCAGCCTAACAAAATTCGGACAACCAAAAAAAGAAAAGGAAAAAGTGTAAAATGCCATTTGAAAGACAGTATATGTGAAGGACCATAGGAAGAAGAGGTTTTGTCATGGTTTCCTTGGATAAATTAAAATAAAACTCTATCAAGCAATTTAGAAAACCAAGAGTGATTTATACTAATAAACATTAAATCAACCTTAGCTCTGAAAAACAAATCCTCAATTTGTTGGGAGCACACGGGTAGTTGTGAAAAACAAGATGTTTAGCAAATTATCAGGAAAAAAACCTGACCTTGAAAATTGGAATGGAAAATCTAAAAAAGGGATAACGGAGACCATGACTACAGAATTGCATAATTATTCAGTCAAACAGATGAAGCATGATCCTGCTGAGATCAATTAACAATGCTTTAAAACATTGCAAAATTATATCTACTAGGGGAAGTAAAATCAAGTTGTTTGTACTTCTTACAGAAAATTAATCTCAGGGTTTTATTTCCCAGATGATTAAAAATAATTTAGGAGAGCATAACACCAAGCTGAAGCAAAATGTTTTGCACCTAGTACCTCTCACCCTGACACTTCAAAGCACTTAACAAACTAATACATTTTCTAACTTTTTTGGTGGTATAAAATATTCTTTATTACAGATACTATACCATTTCATTCACATAGGGCATAAAGGGTGTAATTTGAGAATTCACTTGGGGACTTTGGTTTGAGCAAACATTTTGTGAGCACTATGAATCACTTATCCATCCTCATGGAATTTTCTTTCATTACATATAACTGAGTGAAATTTATTTCTTTATACACTTGCTTCCTGACCAGACTGTGAGCATTTTGAGAACAAGGACTCTAATTCATCTTCGTTTATCAAGAATTTAAGTACATTGTGTTGCTGACAAGCAAAAAAGAATTAAGTTAATTGAATTATCCTTTTTAATATAAAAATATAAAAGTTAATCATCATACAGAGTTTATAAAAGTAAATGTTTAGACACAAAATAATTGATTAGAACCTGTAGTGTAGAACAGAAGGGTAGGTATATCATAAATTAGATTGGGTAAGTATATCATAAACTAGATTGCATTGGCAACATATGATCTTGTATGGGTCAAATATTAACACACAGTTATGCCATTCTATTTTCTTTTTCTACGAAAATGCATTCACTTCTATAAGCCATTTCCATGAGCATAATTCAAGGCTGCTGGTCATGCCACAGACCTCACTGAGATGCTGGAGATTAGCAAACATGAAGCAACACTTGCCATTTCAAAAGTCATCCTCAAACTTCAAAAAGGATCACTGTCACTAATCAAAAGGACAAATGCCAATTATTTACTATTATTGTTTTAAGTTAAAAGGGAATCCATATAAATTATTGGCTGCTGGAAAAGAAATGAGAGCAAAACAGTACTGTCTTAGCTAGTCTCCCTAAGAGGAAAATAGATTACTAGATTGATTTAGCAGGGGGAATGAACACTGATTAAAATGTATTTCAAGCAGTAGGAGAAAAGTCTGTGCTCATAATATTTTTTTTATTCTTAAGATAAATCTTAGGGTAGGCTGGATATATTTCCAAGGAAAGGAAATATGGAGCAATGGAAGAGTTAGTGTAAAACCAAACACATAAAAATGTATGCTATCTAGGCAATATCATTCTGTTTTGATATTGTGGGTATTGTGGGTTTTGATATTGTGGGTAGAACCCACGGGCACTACAGAAAAACATTTGGGAGTCAGATCAAGATTAATGGTCAAATATAAAGTAGAAAATCCATTACATGGTGTAGCTGTTATTTATTTTGATCTGTGACTAAGAGGTAATTAATGTTCTTTTTCAAGTACAAATGTCTGTGCACTTTTTGGTAAAATATATTTTAATACCTAAAATGAGTTTATAAAAAAAATATGATATTTTTGTTTTATAAACTATCTACCTACCAATGAATTAAGATAGTTGGGTGAAAAGGTCATGAAAGATAAAAAATTTTATGATTATTAGAAACTGTATTCTATATAGCTGCCAGAATATTATCAAAGTAAAAAAGTAAAAAGATAGAAAAGTGGCATATTAGCAGCCATACTCACTTTAAAGTTTCTGAACATAGAATAATGCTGCATCTGGTATGGGGTGGCATTTGATAGCTTGATTAATAGAAAAATATGAATAGTCTCTTCTCCTTGTGACAGAATTGGGACAAGTATTTGTATTAAGACTTTTGGATAAAAATAATTTAATTCCTTAAAAAGATGTGTTAATCTGATCATGGATAATTTACTGGATTATATATTTACCAAATATAATGAGTGAGAAATATCACTGTATTTTAGCAATTAATCCATCACCAAATAATAATTGAAACCTGAGGCATAAATGTCAAGGGCTATAAAAAATGTGACACCATTTCTATCTTGTTGAAACTTCTAACTCATTTGGAAAGATAAGATATACATAGTAATGATCTTCTAGAAATTATTAATCAAAGGTAAAGTTGACTCCGTAAACTGAACACTTAAAAAAGTTTACTGTTATATACACAAAAGGAAGACTGCTGTATGGAAAGAGATAAGTTAACATTTTAGTTGGAAAGGAGTCAAAGGGAATAGTCAAATGAACCGTATGAGTAAGAGCCATAGAGAGGAATGTGCAGGATTCCACCAAGGACAATGTACAGAACAGGTTGGTTTGAGTAGAACACCATACATAGGAGGGAACACAGAATGAAACTCCAGAAAAGAATCTTAGGGTGGCATCTTGGAACGACTGCTCCTGCTGCCACCAAAAAAAAAAAAAAAAAACACCAAAGGAATTGGCAATTTGGCACAAATAAGACAGCAGGTATTTCTTTTTTATGTGACTCTCTAATTGGTCTAGGCCAAGTAGGGTTGGACTGTGCCCTCGGGTCATGAGGACTCAAGATTTGTTTCCACCTTGCTGCTCTATCATCCCCTACGGCATTGCCTTTATCTGCAAGGTGACACCAGGTGGCTGCAAATGTTGAACTCCAGGCTACTGAGGGTTGAATGAGGGGATGTTAGGCAAAAGAAACTTTCCCTCCCTTCACTTCACTGACAAAACCGTTTCTCATTACTACATCCTGCTTAAATTCTAACTTTTCTGGGAGATGCAGAGCGGTTTTTTGTTGTTGTTTTACCACCAAGGCCAGCTATAGTTCTTCATGGATCAGAGATCTGATGTAGTAGAAAAAGTATGGTCACAGTAAATATCTCCATGTGGATAAGCAAAGAAAGGTGAATAATCCACAAAGGTCATGGAAATGAATGGATCCTGTTGGCCAACTATTATGAAGAGACTCCTGCCCTGGTAGACCTTGGTCCTATTCTTTAGTAGGTGCTCCTTTATCCTCTGTTGTCCTCTGCCATTTGGTGCTGGAGAGTAAACTATCTTTGGGATCGAACAGGGTTGATATCATACATCTGATAATGCAAGTTTTGGTGCTTGAAAATTGCCTCAGGGATTTCCAGTGCAGGGTTTCATTTGATTAATAATGTCTCCAAAACTTATTAGGAATTGGTTTATTTGCTTCCAGTTATTTTCTTGTACCAGTGAACACACTCCTCAATCCCCAACTTGTTCTGTGTCTTTCATTGTTTTTTTCCATGGGACTAACTTGAGGTGATCTGAAGCAATAAGCCTGGGCAAGAGTGAGACATTCTCTATCTGATCTTTGGCTCCAAGGCTGCCTTCCATCCTCAGATTAAGAAACTTAATAGAAGATTCTGATAAATCTTTTTATACCCTGCTATACAGAAGCAGTTAGATTTCCCAACCCATAATTCTCCAGAATTTTAGACTGTATTTCCTTCACTCTCCTTGAAAATGGCCAATTTATACTTGAGCTCTTCTGTGTTTTGTTCAAATTTTTTATTGATGTATATTAATTGTATATATTTTTGGAGTACATGCAGTATTGTGATACCTGCATACAATATGTATTAATCAAATAAGGATAATTGGATGTGTGTGTGTGTTTGTGTGTAAAAACCAACTCAAACTGTGTTCTTCCTCTGCTCTCACACCACTACCACAATTGACACAGTAGACTTATGTAATTAAAATATGATTACATGTGTGTGCATGGGATTCTTCCCACCACCAAGCAAGCAATCAGTTTTGCGTTGGACAATGACTGAGTGTCCTCTAATTCTATTCTGGCATTATTTAACTGGAGACATCATCAGATCTAGCAATTTGGGGGCTTAGTTCCCAAGACTCCCCCTCTCCCCTAGGTGCCAGTTGCAAGTCTGGGCCTCTAGACTCCTCTTTGGGTTTGTTTTATTTGCTATAGTGGCTCACAGAACTCAGGGAAACATTCATAAAGATGAGGAATGAGAGAAGGGGCACAGAACTTTCATGCCCTTCCTGGGCATGCCACACTCCAGAAACCTTCACGTGTTCAGCTATCCAGAAGCTCCCCAAACCCTCTCCGTTTGGGTTGTTATGGAGGCTTTATTGTGTAGACATGATTGATTAAACTTTTGGTCACTGGAGATCAACTTAACCTCAGTCCCTCTTCTGTCCCCCTAGATTGGAGGTTGAGGCTGAGAGTCTTTTTCATGATTAGCCCCCATATTAAAACTACCTAGGGGCTGTCAGCTATCAATTAATTCATTAACATACAAAAAGCCATCACTTTGGAGTGTCTAAGGATTTTAGGGGGTGTGTGCCAGAGAATAAGATCAAATATATATTTCATAACATCACATTGGGATATCTACTACCTCAAACACTTACTTTCTCCTTGTGTTGGGAACATTATAAATCTTCTTTTCTTTTCTACAATTATGTATAATAAATTATCAAACTCTACTGTACCTTTGAATGCTAAAATTTATTCCCTCTAACTGTATTTTTGTACTCTTTAAATTTATCTTTGTTGTAAAACCTTGCCAAGGGCAGCCAGGAACAGATAACACACCTTAACGTGTTCTTTTTAACCTCATTCTTTTGACCTACAGCCCCAGTGGTCTGCCTTTCACATTGTCATGAGCAATTGCTTCACCAAACACTTGCCATAATACACAAAAGTCATAACTGTCCAACTCATAATATCTGCTTCCCTGCTACTACTGACCTCAAAACAGTGACACATGTTTTAGATTTTTATTTTAACACATCACTTCCAGTATGAATATTTCACCACTGCCAGAAATAAAATAGACTTTTTAAAAAGAGGTTTTAATGTAGTTTCTAGGAACAGGTGCTAGGCTGGACCTTTGACTAATAAAGAATTAACCAATAATGAAACTGCTACCCTGAGGCCACAACTGGAATTAGGTTTACCTGCAGTCACTGCCACCTTACTACCAACCTCTGAACAGTGGAAAGAGATTGGGGAAAAATCACCTGAAATTACTGAAGGAGCTCAGTAAATTTCACCCCAAAATATGCCTCCTTAGTATAAAGAATAATTTGAATTAAAGGCTCTTAGAGATCAACAGGCATTGAAAGGGGCTTTCCCTCTACCTGCATAAAACCAGGTGGACCCTTCAAAAACAACATTGACTTCCCTTCCCCTCCCTGTTACCTCAATATATTAAAGGAAAGAAGATCAATAATGCAACCAGACCTGGCTCAAATAATTTTAAATGTAATACCTGTCTCTAGGGTTAATTTAGAGAATCATTTACAAGACAATCTATTTCCCCCACCCCCATCCATTCATTTTCTCAAGGATCTGTCTATCCTCCCTAGCAACCATTTATTGCCTGAATTACCTGTATTCCTCATCTCCCCCTCCCCTCCAAAGTGAGGGCATATAAATTTCTAGACCCTACAGTGATACTGGGTAATCATTCTGTGATTCTCCCCATGATCACGATAAATAAATTTCTTTTTCTTGTTACTCTGCCTTATTGATCTTTCAGCAAAACTTCCAGGGATGAAGGGTAAGTTTCTTCTCACTCCCATATTACATTTTGAGGATCAGGAAGTCATAGTAAGAGGCAACAAATATGACCACTATGGTTTAGCTATAGGAAGCTGGGAATTACTTGAAACTGCTTTAGGAAAATTTTGACACTGATAATAAAATCAATAGCCAGAATCTGAGGGATAATTGTGTGCCTAAATTTCATGTTTCTCCCCCAAGTGTACATTGTTGATGGAACTTAATTCACATCCACCACAAGAGAGCCTCAGAAATGCAGTTCTTTGTGTGTGTGTGTTTGTTTTTTTCTAACATTTAAAAAGAGAAAGAGTGAAATGGAGAGTGATAGACTTACCCAATATTTAGGTTTCTCCCCTTCATCAGTTTATAGATTAATTATCTCCCCTACTTCAGTTTATAGATTAATTATCTTAAAACACCCCACACAATCCCTCCAACTCTGCCTACCAAAGAAAGTCTGATCTCCCACCTGATGATCAAGATCTTCACAATCCTATCCTTTCATACTTCTCCAAAATCTCCCCACACTTGTCTATACACATATTTTATTTCAGTCAAATAGCCACTGCCTCACCAACATGTTTTATGTATTCTTGCTTCACAAGTTTGCTTACACCATTTGAAATACCTTCTCATGTCTTCTTTGCCTGTACAGATGTGTCTACCCTTCAAGATCTAAATCCCCAGCTTCCCTAAAAAGCTTGTCCAAACTCTTCAGTCCCTGGTGATTACCTTCACTCTGGAACCAAAAGTTTTTATTTTCTATTGTATTCATTGATCACTTACTCAAAAGTCTTTAGACGTATCATTTTGCCACCTTTTACTATTTTTCTTGTTTTTAAAAATTCTATATTGTTCTTCAAATTATAATTTGTGAATACTCTGTCTATTCAATTGACTTGTGACCATAATCAAGGCAGATATTATGCTTTTGTAAGCATCTTTTAAACTGAAAACTTTTCAATTTAGACACTAAATTCTCAATATTTATTTTGGTTAAAGAATTAGCTTAATTCAGATAAGAATTAGGCAAACAGGAAAATACAAGAAATCCAAAATTATTTCAAAGCTCTTTGGGGATTCAATTCCCTTGAGGAAAAAGAATCTGAATTCTTGATTGAGGTGAAGTACAAGACAGTACTCCTCATGGGAGCAGTAATGGTGGGGAAATGGAAACCAAAGCCAGAAGAGGTTTCTGAATGACAAGGAATACAATTGACTTGACATCTAGAATAATGCTCAACGTTTCCTCCCTACAGGGACAGCTCTAAAAGTGTGAAGGAAAACTAAAACAAATAAAGGGGCGTGTGTCATTTGGTTTACATTCTTGCAGTTGACCTTATCATTAAGCAATGAAATATAGTTGTAAAAGCTCCATTAAAGAGATCAAATCAACCTGGCTTTGAATCCTACCTCTGCCATTTATTATACTACTACTATGTAGTCAATGAGGCTATTAATAATTTAGTTTCTTTCTTAGAACCATCCTCATTACTGAGATTTATTTGTGTTGCTTAAGCAAATTAATAGGAACTCACTATGATTTTAACTGTGTTGTGAGTTTCTTGATATCACCGCATTCTAATGTTCATTTAATGGTCACTTGTTTCATATTGAAAAGATGGCCATTTGTGCATGAACTCATTTTTCTCAAAAATATGTATTTATGAGTCTTGAGTTTATTGAATATGTCTGATTTCATTACATTCAAACCACATCACATTTAACAATGGCAAAGGTTGCTCAGCGATGCATTTACATTGTTGCTCAGTTCATTTGTCTTTACTGAGATCTTAGCATTTAGAATGTATTTTACCTTTTTAAGCATTGACACCTACTAATCATGCTAACTAGTTTTGTTACTGGTTATAGCTCATGATATAGTATAATAAGAATTGCTTCACTAAAGCAGTGAAGAACTAATTGAAACCAATTATGACAATTATCTCTCTGTTCAATTGCTTGCACTAGACTCTTTCCTCATTCCATACTGTCAGACTGTAGACAGTTTTCCCTGATGTGACCTATCCAATTGCATTTCAGACTTTATTCAGTGAGCAAGCACACTTTTGATTTAAATTAACAGGAACTTTGCATGGATTGAGTAAGAACTGGAGTTATTAGGATTGTAATATGAATATAAGGGAGAATTAAGTATAATGGACCTTCCTATTTTAATTAAGTACCCAAACACTCTTAATCAAGCATATAATTAAATTTAAGAGGAATTGTATTGTGTGCTAATTGCCATTGATTATTAATAACATGATTATTTATGTATATAAACTCTTTAATGGCATATATCTTCAAACTGTTTCTGAATGACAATAGCTGAGTTCTGCATATAAAACTATTAATGAAATGGAATCTTGCAAGAAATGTCAGATGGAAAAGTAGCTCAGATCTTAGAACTCTTCTTCCCTAACTTTTCATGTTAAAAAATCAGAGCAAGTTACGTGAACTCAAACATGAGAACATCAATAATTATATTCTGCTTCTTTTTCCCAATCGTCTTTTGTTTTCTGGGATAATATGTGTTCTGAAATAATATTAATTTCAATGAATATATTTCATTAAAATGAAAGTAATTCATGCGCACTTAAAACATAATTCAGTCTTTATGTTAGCTGTTAACATATGTGTTTCTTCATTTTACTGTTATAAACATTTATAAATTATTTTTCATTATATGCTATTGATTTATTCTTTTTTATTTTATTCATTCATTTACTTCATATTATCTAATGGTCACTTGTTTATTAAACACCTACTGCATGTCTCACATTGGTCTAGGCACTGGAGATACAACACTGAATAATATATACCCCTTTCCTTGTGGAACTTGTGAGCTATACTTATGAGCAAGTAGTAGAAAGGGAACCCAGATAATAAATAAAATAATGAATATAATATTTAATGTATTATTAGATGATAATAAATGTTAAAGAGAAATATAAAGCAAGGAAGGGGAATGGAAAGTTTGTTAAAGCATTTCAGAAAAGGGAACTGTAAGTGCAAAGACCTTGAAGCATAGAGTGTCCATGAAGTAGTAAGAGTCCGTTTTTAGAAGGAGTAGACTGACTGAGGGTGGAGACTGGGAGAAAATAAAATCGGAGGATTAAAACCGGGCCAGAAAATGTGATATTTTGAAGCCACTGTAAGTGTATTTTAACTCATTTATTTGGTATCTCTACCTATCTCTTAAAACATACCTTTCTATAGCAATTTCCTGATTTTTTGCATATAAATTATCTCCTCACAACCGGAAAAGAAAGACTTACTCTCTCTTATATTCACCTAAACTATACTCTCTTTCCACCAGATACTTCCCATAATTCAGATGGAAATATTCAGTGTTAAAATTATAACTACGTAAGTTCTATTATCAAAGGTATGCATTGTTATGATGACTTGTTTTCTGCATAAGTTTCTGTTTACTCTGAAGTTAATATTTTCCTATCTTTTATATTTCATTTATTGCATGTTGAGTAAAAACTCAATTTCAAACTCTTTGCCAATTTTTTGAATATCCTCTCCATATATTTTAGTTGCATCAGGCTTCTAAGCTCAACTACTTTAAAAACAATTTTCAGAGCATTTTAATCTTCTTCATTCAGACAAGTTGATGTTTGTGATATTTCTATTATCAAAAATAATTCTTGATATTCTATTAAATTTTCTTCTTAGATAGATCCTTTATTTTCTGTATCCTGTAATGTTCTTTTTCTTCATTATAGAGAAACACCAATATATTCCTACGAATGAATGTTTAAGAGATAAATAATACACTTCTGTGTATGACTTCATACTGTTCTCAAGCTCCATGATAGTTTGAATGGGTATAGCATTCTAATATGAAAACAATTTATGTTAGGATTTGGAAGGCAAGAGTTTGTACCAGTGTTGATGTTTTGAAAACCAAAGCCATCCTAAATTTTGGCACTTTGAATTTGAGCTTTTTATTTTTCTCTATTTCTCTTGCTAAAAATCTTTATGTCTTCCTAGAGCTCACAATTTTATAATATTTGACAATGATAAAATTATTTTCATTAATTTTTCTGATATTTGTTGGACCTTTTCAATGTGGAAATTCATGTCCTGTGCTTTAGAAATATTTTTGATTTTTTGGATGATTTGTCTCCTTAATTTTATCAATCTCTCTTTTAAAAATATCTGTTCATTGAAAGTTTTCCTAGACTAGTCCTTTAATCACTGCTGCTATTGCTACAACTTCATCTGTTCCCATTTCCTATATCTGTCTCTTTTCTCTCCTTTATTGAAATTTTCTTCAACTTTGTCTTTAAACTCCTCCATTGAGTGTTTCATATATATGTATTTTTAATTTCTAAGGATGTTTCCTTGTTCTTTTCCTATACTGTCATGTTCATGTTTTATTAACATATCTTTCAAAGAACAATTATATTGGCTTTTTTGTTTATTAATTTTTGAAGTTTCCATCTGCTTATAAACTTCCTATTTACTTCAATTTTTTATATTCTATTCGTTTTGGACTTTAGCCTGTATGTTAGAGAACTTTTTCAAAAGTCAAGAGATTTTTGTTTGCTCCTTTTAAGTAGTTAAGTAAAAAGCTGAATAAATGCTCTGTGCACATGGATGGTGTTTGGATACATTTGTACTTCACTATGGGTTGATTGTCTTAATTGCTTTGTCCAGAGACCCATTATTTTAGCATGTTTTTTTTCCTATTTAACTGCTTAGATTCTGCATGAAAGAGTTCTCAATTACCTGCTTGGAGAATACAGACATTGCTGACAGCTTTCTGTGAGTTAAGTGGTGAATAACGCGTATGTGGAAATGCCAATATTTTATGTGGAAACAGTCACTTAATCTGCCTGGTTTTCATACTGTACCTCTCTTTTCAATTATATCTGAGACCCCCCATTCAGAGACTCTTTTAAACTGTTCAGAGAATAAACCGCCAATAGACAGCTGAGGTAGGAAACAAGAAGTTGCTTAGCTGCATATCTTTGGTCCTCTCATTGCTTCTTAATTGGATTTTTGAGTAATCTTCCTGGTTTAAGCTTGACTTTCACTGCCTCTTTCAGAGGTTCTTGGTGCTAACAATTCACAACACTCCTGGGAATTCTGAAATGTAAATTGAATGTCTTCTGGTCTTTCCCTACTAGTGGCTTAAGATTCTACCTTCTGGTGTCTTCTAAGTCCATTACTACTGGTTCGTTTTATTACCAGCTCTCCAAATATTGTTTGTTTTTAATCCTCATTAATCCTCTCGTTATCTATATCCTTATGAATTTGTGCCACTTAAAAATCCTTTTATGTTTTAGATGTGTTTCAGGAGAGAGTAATATACCATGCGTTCACTCTTGCGTTCACAAAACTCCATACCTATCACTTACATATTCACTGAAAATTGTATAAATTAACTGTAAAATGGACACTTATTAAGCATATTGTATGTTTGGTTATAGATAGATAAAAGCCCTTAAATCTATGAGAACTATTTCTTGTGACATAATTTAAAAGTACATAAATGTGTTTATGCATAAGTATAAACTATTTTATAAAAAATATATAATCTTCTAGAGGATTTGGAGTTATTACTTAGCAAATATGCTGAATATGCCTGCATATAGGACTCATTTTGACATAAATTAGCACAAATGTTTCACCTTATTAGTCTAAAAAACATAAAGCAACATTAAAATTATGGAATAGAATGTCTGTTAATTTCTATAAATTGAGAAAACATAAAACTTCATTGAATCAAGTAGTAATTATCTTTGAAAAAAATCCTCTACACCAGAATAGCACATTATTTTAAACTTGGTCATACCTGCATAGGAGAAAATGTTTAATATGATAAAACAGTGAAGAATGCTGCCATATTGCCTTTGAGAAATCATACTCAAAAGTTAATCACCCTATAATCATGGATAAAATTACATGATAAAATATGTAAATATGCAAGATATATTAATATTTAACTAAATACAGTTGTCAGCAATACCATGTATTTCTGAAAATATGAGATCAACTTATTTGTTCCAAATGTTAATATAGCATATTGCTTTACATACAGAATGTACTTAACCAACATGTAAATAAAGTTTAAAAAGAAAATGCGGGAGGAAGGATTGAATAGCCACAGCACATAAGACTTTAGAGCAGTGAAATTATTTTAAATGAAACTATAGTGGTATATTCATGCCACCGTACATTTATCAGACCTGTAGAATGTACAACACCAAGAGTGAACTCTAATGTAAACTATTAGACTTGAGTGATAATGATGTGTCAATGTGAGTTCAGTGACCATAACAAATGTACTGTTCTAAAGCAGAGTATTAATAATGAGTGAGGCGTTAAAAAAAATAAAAATAATAGAGGAGGTTGTGAGTGTGTGGGGAAAGGGGATAGATGGAAACTTTCTCTACTTTCTGCTAAATTTTGCTATGAACCTAAAAGTGCTCTAAAAAATAAAGTCTATTAAAGTTTTTAAAAAGAAAACAAAAACATAATAGTTAACATTGATGCCATAAATTTTAATAGCCCTCCATAATCTTTACTCTGCTATAATCTTTCACAGAGGCTTATACATAGCTTGTAATCAAGTAGCTTTCACATTGAGTGAAGAAATATCAAGCAGCAATTGTCTTTGAAAAATACTCCTACACAGAAATAGCACATTATTTTAAACTTGGTCATACCTGCAAAGGAAAAAGTGTTTAATATGATAAAACAACAAAGAATACTGCCATATAGCGTTTGAGAAATCAGTTTAATGAAATTGTAAGTATAGGTTGTAGAACCTTCCTCCATCTTCAACTCCTACCTACTCCTCTTACACCATTCTAGTCCTTTCTGCTTAATTGCAGGTCATGTACCTCTAGTTCACAGACATCAAACAATCAAGGACATTTAATGATTGTCCTTATATTGTCTTTTATATTATCTTTGTCAAAGCAAGTTATTAAGCTGTTATTTTCTTTTTATTTATTTATTTTTTTTCTTATTAAGGAACACTCATTACTGAGAACTATTTGCCATGACACTGTCAATTCCCCACTCCAAGAATCTATTTTGTTCTTATGTTTTTCAAGATTCAGGTATTGGTTAATAACATTTGTGTTTCAGGAAAAAGCATGAGATTTTCAAGTACATGGAACACTAGCAGACTATAGAAAGAGCTTAAATCTAAAAACCTTAGTCTCACAAGTAAAAAAAGAAAGTAGGAAAGTGCTTTCGAATGTAGACTTCAAATGGAATTTGTGGGCCAGGAGAAATAATCACCTCTGTGATGATTGTGATTTTCTTTTCTTTTTTTTTTTTAGAGACACACTCTCACTCTGTTGCCCAGGATAGAATGCCATGGCATCAGCCTAGCTCACAGCAACCTCAAACTCCTGGGCTCAAGCAATCCTTCTGCCTCAGCCTCTCGAGTAGCTGGGACTACAGGCATGCGCCATCATGCCCGGCTAATTTTTTCTATATATATTTTTAGTTGGCCAATTAATTTCTTTCTATTTTTAGTAGAGATAGGATCTCGCTCTTGCTCGGGCTGGTTTCGAACTCCTGATCTTGAGTGATCCTCCCGCCGAGGCCTCCCAGAGTGCTAGGATTACAGGAATGAGCCACCACGTCCGGCCAATTGTGATTTTCTTTACTGAATAGATTGCCAGAGAAAACACAGCAAGTCCAGTTAAATGTGAATTTCACATAAATAGCAAATAATTATTTAATATAAGTATATATCAAGTATTGTAGGAGTATCCTGTATTTTTATTTGCTAAATCTGGCAACTCTAATTTTGAGGGTTCATTTAAGAACTCCTTCTATATAAATGAGAGATGAGGGCTCCCTAATGCACAACAGACTGTATTTCTTGTCATCATGAATGAGAAGGAAACTAATGCTCCATTTATCTTTTTAAATGTTAAATATATATGTATATATATATATATATAGTGTTTTGTTCAATGTTAAACATTTTGAAAAACATAAATGTCCACCATGCCTATTTTTTTTAACCTATTTTCCTTCACTTCTATTCAGAGAATAAGTTGTATATCCCTCCCATACAGGTATTGGAAAACAACTTAAAATAAGAGAAAAAGCAGCAATGTCACCAAATCTTTTAAGTCTACTTATTAGAAAATTCTACCTTTTAATAAATATTGGGGAGAAATTTCAGTTCTTTTCTCACTCCATAGGAGATTTATCTAATTGTTCACTTATAGGTTAGCTTCTTTTTTGTCCTTTTTACCTTGAGCTATTAGCTATTTGCAAATGCTTTTTATACTCCTCTTTTTTGTTTGTTTGTTTTTTTAACAAAGTAAACTCACTGGAGAAGTTCTTGCCCTGAAGGTGAGCTTTGCCATTTTCCATCTGTTCAGTGTGCAAATGAATAAATATGTTTGTGAGGGGCTAAAAATGGAAGCCTTGGCTCATTTTAGACTCCTCTCCAGGGTTAGCATAATAAAGCTAATATTTTGATCCATATTTGACTACCATGACTACTCTTTAATTGGTTCAGAATCCAGAAAGAAGAGGTGAGAGAACAGATACCCAATTTAACCCAACACATATATTTCTTACCTACTTAACATACAAATTATTAATATATCCTCCATTAATATATCCTCATTCATAGGATTTTATGTTCCAGGCATGTTGATATATCTTTCTAGAAATGCTCTCTGCTCTGTAGACACTTACTCCCTAGTAGAAGAGACCCTATTGTACATTTGGGTATATTAGGTGATTGTGAGGTCATATGCAAAAGGCCTTGAGAAACAAGAAAAAAGAAACAATGCATTTTACTGGAAAACTCAGAGAAAAGTATATTTGAACTGACTCTTAAATTATGCATAAAAGCTTGGTGTAGATGGGATGAAAGACTATTCAGCAGAAGGAACATTTTACAAAGCCAGAAGGTATGAGTACGCTAGACTTATTTGGGAAAGGTAGGCACGTTGTAGTGAATATGGTTTAGAGCATATGGTTATACAGACAAATGGATACAGAGCTGTAAAGATATGCTGGAGCCAGATTGTAAAGAACCTAGTAAACATTGTTGATTACTTTCGATTTTAGCCCACAATCTGTGGAGCACATGGAACACTTTCACAAAAGTTAAATGGCATGACCTGGATTATATTAAATATATTTAAAATATAACTAAGACAACACAACCAAAGCTGAATTGGAACAGAGAGCAGGAGGACACTAAAGACGACAGAATCAGCGAGAAAGCTTCCTCAGCTAGGGAAAATAAGGTCTTGCACAAATGGTGAACTAATTTCTTATTAGTGAGTTAAAGTTACTTCCACACAGGAATTTATCATGGCTTCATATTTTCCATTGCGGAAAGACTCAAATCTTCCTGGCATTAAAGATACCCACAATTTAAGCTCATTCTTCTTACATAATTATTTCCTACTCTACTGGTTTGGCTAAATGTGCTTCTAAAATTTGTAATGAAGTAATTTTAAAAAGATCTGAAATCTGGCTCCACCTTGCCATTCTAGTAACGTGACCTCAGGTAAATATAATTTAACCCCTCTGTAGGACATTTTTTCTTACTTACAAGTTTTATTTGCTCATGATTCATGTCTATGGTGTTATTACATATTTAGCCCAGAGGATAGAACATAATAAGTGTTCAATAAACATTTATTGATTAAAGAGAGTGATAATAATATCTACCTTATATACAGGTTGAACATCCCTAATCCAAAAATCTAAAATCTGAAATACTCGAAAATCTGAAAACTTTTGAAAGCCAACATGATGCTACAGGTGGAAAATTCCACACCTGACCTCATGTGATGGGTTGCAGTCAAAACATAGTCAAAACATAGTCAAAACTTAGTTTCATGCACAAAAATTATTGAATATATTTTATAAAATTGCCTTTAGGCTATGAGTATAAGGTATATATAAAACAAATGAATTTCATGTTTAGACTTGTGTTCCATTGCCTAGATATCTCATTATATGTGTGCAAATATTCCAGAAATCCCCCCAAATTTTGAAATGCAGAACATTTCTGGTTTCAAGCATTTCAGATAACAGATATTCAATCTGTACTAGACAGTGTTCCTATGAGGAATGGATCAAAGGAT
Source organism: Lepilemur ruficaudatus (assembly GCA_963574885.1). Classification (NCBI taxonomy): domain Eukaryota; kingdom Metazoa; phylum Chordata; class Mammalia; order Primates; family Lepilemuridae; genus Lepilemur; species Lepilemur ruficaudatus. The sequence goes on from CAUYRT010034795.1 coordinate 26,527, forward strand.
GCATAAACAGTTAAGCCATGTTAAAATGTTAGCTTGATCGTTTTTGGTTCTAAATTTTATATGTGCATATTATTACTATAATAGCATTGGATCTACACACAAAAGTAATGAATATTTACTGTAGAAAAACTTTAAATTATGGTAGACATTATTATGCCATGCAGAGATAATGAGCAAGATGTGCTTATATCCATGCTTTTTCTATGGAAAATACACATAAAAAAGAAGATCATGTAGCACAGAATATTTTATACTTTATTTTTCTATCAATAATAGATTTTTAAAATTATACGTCATTAAATGTTTTTATAACACAATCTTAATAGTTGTAGGATACTTATTATATGTATTCAACAATGTCTTTATGTATTTATTAGATAACCCTATTCTACATGAATAGAATTAAATGAAGAGATTGTTTTTATCTAGAAGTCTATTTACTGAACAAAACACTTACCATAGGGCAACTTAGCATTGGTGTCACATAACCATACTTGGTAAGCATATAGAATCTTTATAACTATAGTTGTTCTTATTATATAAAAACTAGTAAAAAAAATGAATTAATGTTGAAACAATCAATACATGAATACCTATTTATTTCTATAATTTGTCTAAAAATATTAGTCCAAATTATAAATCTTTCTTATGCAGTGGTTACCAGTGTGGAACTGGAGTTGAAACTGAGATAGATTCCTATTCTAGCCCTATACTTGTTAGCTGGGTGACCATCAGCAAGATCCTTAATTTCTACTTAATATCCATGAGCTCAAATTTTCATATATGTAAACTAGAGATAACAACTACCACACACAATTGGTATAAGGTGCTGAGAATATGCTAGCACATTGCCTGATACATGGTAATTACTGAGTATATGCTATTATTACTCATTAATATTGCAATTATACTGCACATATGCCATCATCCTGTTAAATTCCCAATGATTTCAAGAGAGATCACCAGAATCATCCCATACTAGGATGACTCTGTCCCCAAAATAAATGACAAGTTCTTATATTATTATATGTAAAATAAGTCATTTCTGGCAAACTTTTACAATGAATTAAACTCATTTGGTTTAAAACCAATTAAGATTAATTTTTCAAGGATGTAAAATGTGTGTTTTTCTCATGTAAATGCAGAAAAAATAAAATAGGTTAGTTTTTTTTAAGTAAACATCGTGAACAAGCATAGAGAATCCAAATTAAAGATGTTCTGTCATTATAAAGTATGCATTTTAGTTTTCAAACTTTGAAATTTATGGTTTAGAAAACCATCGAAAACTCTGTTCTGGGATTGGACTTGATTTCCTAATAGAAGCAAAGATTGTATACATACAATTTTTGCAGTTCTTCTCTGTAAAAAGGGAAAATAAACATTTATCATGGGGAGTATGTTAAACTTTCTACTACATAAATCAAATATAAATTGACAAAATATCCCTGACGAGTATTTTTAAATGTCTCTTCTCCTTCCACTTCATACATTAATTCAGATTTTTTTTTTTTTTGCCTCAAAGAAGCCCATCGCTACATCTTAACTTAGTATTAAGGACCTTTTTATAGACACACTAAATAATTGTTTCAATTATTTTGCAATGCTAGTTATTAATATGGTTTAATCTTTTCCCTTTAATATAAGCAGAATAAATTGTTAACCATGGGAGCCTTACTGAGGCTCTCTGCTGACCATTTCAGAAACTGCAGCTTATATTCTTATTCTGCATTTAACCCAGGTAATGCCTTGTTTTCATTTGGAAAAATATTCAAGATAATCCAAATCCCCACAATCATTAAAATAGAGCCAATGTTAAAGATACTGTACTCTGAAATTACTTAGCTTTAAAGAGGCAAATGAACTATTTAATTTTCTGATTGAAATAAATTCTTTCTAATTTTAATTTGCAATAATATTGAGTATTAATTATGACTCATCATGCTAATTGGAAATAAATTTACTTTCCGGATGGTATTAGCTTTAAATGTTTTTATGTACATAGAAATATGCATGCATATTTGTAATTAAAAGCAACAGCATTTTGACTGTGGTTTATTTATATTCTCTTTTTCTGGATATGTGCTTATCAAACTGTTATCAATAACAAAAAGACTGGCCATTATAAATAAGTTAATATTTTAAATAATTCTTGAGGTCAACTATCATGTGAAAGCTTATGTAAAATTTAGATTCCAGATCCTTAAGCAAGTTTTATTATCAGAGTGGCATGGTTAACAGATAAAATATTGGAACAGCCTTTATACATCATTAAGAATAATTGGGATGATATGGATTATCATTGAGCTATCTGCATTTTTGGATTGCCATGGCTGTTATTTTTAAATAAGATGGCTTCTAGTATACAAATACAATCCGGCTGGGATAACATTTTAAACCAAAGTCAGATATTAAAATCTTAGTTCTATTTAATAATCTCTTAATGTATAGTGCCTTATCATTTTTTGCTGTGATATAGTTTAGATTAGATTTCTCCAACACAAAATATGCACATACCTACTCTATAGGTTCAAAGGGTATTTCTAACTGCCTATTTTCATGGAGGGTGAGAAAATAGAGAGGCTCAGAGACATTGAGTAGCCTGCCCAAAGCCACACTGTTAATAAATGATGGATGTAAATTTTTATGTGAGGTGAATAATTTTTTCCCACTGCACCATGCTGCATCTCATCACTATGGAAATTATAATAATTTCCATAATTTTATAAAGCTCTGAGAAAATGGAACACATAATAAAATGACTTATTAGAGGTTAGAAAAAAGAAAAGAAAAATCTGGAGCTGAAAATGCTGCTTCCCATAGCTGGAGCTGCTCTTTCAGGTGGAAGGCCTTGGCTATTAACATGAACAATGAGAACGGTGTTTGATTATATGGTGACAACTCTCATGATTATCTCCAGCCTAAACCTCTTCTCTGTGCTTCAGATTTATACACCCAACTACCTATTTAACTTCTCCATTTAGAGGCTTCATGAACATCTCAAATTTCACATGTTCACAATGGACTTCGTGCTTTGCTTTTCAGTCTTTGCTATTATTAGTGACGAGCATCTCCTCTTCCCAGCTGTTGAAAGTAGAAAGTTGAAGGTTGTCCTTATTTCTGTGACTTCCTTTATTGCTTTTTTTCTAATTCATCTACAAATTATACCACATCTACTCCCAACACATATCTCACATCTACTCCCTTCTTTCCATCTCCACTGCTGCCACCTTATTTCAAACTACCAAAATTTCTTGCCTGGATGACTCAATGCTATTTGCTCCCTTATTTCCATCCTTGCCTCGCTGAAATCCATGAGTGATCATCTTAAAAGGTTTAAACTTCCCAGCTGACTTTCACTTGATTTATAATACCATCCATGGCCTGAAATGCCTATGCACCCTGACTTAGTCCACACTATACTCCAGCTAAACAGGCCTCTTCTCAGTTCCTTGAACAGAGAAAATCCATTCTTACACTTCCTTACACAATCCTCCTTCCAGTGTTACCATAAATGTCACTGCCTCAAAGACGCATTCCTCTTCTTCTTCTTTTTTTTTTTTTTTAATCTTGGGTCTTTAGTAGCATTTATGCAAAATAATTAGTGAACTTGACATTAACTTGTTTATTATTTACAAAGAATAAAAATCTCTTTAGGGCAGACGTTACAACTATTTTTTTCATCATTGGTTGCTAGTGCATTGTTCAATCCCTGGCATCTAGAAAATGCTAAGTAAATGCTAGTTGAATTAATTAATTAGACTGAAGTAGAAAGCTTACAAGGAAGCAAGACTATTATCACATTGAAGGGGGTTCTCCAGAACGTTTGCTTTTCTTTCAGAACTCTTTCTAGAGAAAGCTTTATGTTAAAGATCTTGCATTATTTTGATCTAGATTGCATTGCAGGAAGTTTATTTATGGATTCAAATCTCTTCCTGTGGTCATATCTCTGCTAGAAGGATTCTAAAATGCTGAAAAATGCCCTTCTTATTTCAAAGCTGGGTTTTGCAGTTCTTTATTTTCCAAACCTCTGCTGGCATCATTTCAACAATGCAGCGAAGTTCACTGAGAATGCAGTCGCCTGCATTTTATAATAAATGTCCTCGTGTATTATAAAATTTCAAAATCCTTATGTAGCTTATTGTCAAAGGTTAATTGAAATTGGAAATATCAAATTTCAAAGTTATGATCCAAGCTATATTCAACCAGTCTTCTCTACCCTTGTGTGTCTCAGAATGGTATTCATTAAACATTAACTTTTTGAGGTAAAACATAAATTATTTGATGGTCTATTAATTTAATTGGATTTTTTGTTTGTTTGATAAGGCTACTATATATTACTAGGAAACATATCATAAAAATCGTGTGCATTCCCCACATAATCTATAAGCTGAAAGTAAATTCAGAGTTTTTACTGAATTACATAACATCATGTTTTCAAGGAGGTCTTGCTTTTCAAATTTGGCTGTTACTGCAATATAAGCATTGTGCAGTGAGACAGCATGCGACTTCTTGAAATAAAAGTGGTATGTTTATTTAAAAAACCTATAGCAAGAATTTTATTTTTTAATTTATCCCATGTAAATCAAATTATTTCATGATGATTTTCTTTTATAAATGCATTTAGTAAATTATATAATAGGAATTTAAAAAGTTAAATATGAAATTTTTCATGTATTTTTCTTCTCAATTGAGTGGGACTGTTTTTATTTTATGGAAGAAGTTTCAACATAGACATCTTGGTATTACACACCCTACAGCTATAGCCTAAACTGCCACAACTAATATGCCACATGTTTTGCTACTAATATAGAGCCACATAGCTGGAGAAAAGTAAAGTAAAGCAAAAACAATGCTCTATTGATGGCACTTTCACAAAATTGTAAATTTGCTGGAACCATGCCAAATTGTACCACTTGACATCATATCCATTCTGTTGCTATAAACCAGGGCTAGTATAAAGCGACTTTCACTGCATAATGGCTGCTGTTTTTGCTTAAAATTAATTGCACATGTGTTTAATTATATAGCAGCTCTTGAAAGTGATTATATAAAATGTTATTTCTTCTTGGTCTTGCTCAGATCTCTCAAATTATAGTTCTCTAACTCTGAAAGCAACAATGAATTTTAATAAAGGGCAGGGTTTGCAAATTACTGTTGCCTGGCTGCTGCCAGTGACTGAAAAGCCTGTTTTAGAAACTGAATGGAGTTCTATTGTCTTTGTTCACTTCCAAGTGAGAAGGGATCAGAATTACTTCAATAGGCCTCTAGAGGGCACCCTGAAGATGACTAGATACTTCTCTGGGCTATGGCTGGAGATTATACCACCTCGAAAATACCTTTGCCGTGATTGGTCCGAAGTTCTTTTTTGGTGTTGTCTTTCATTCTGAAAAATTTCCATACCAAAGTTCAAAGTATTATTATCTGTATTTTCAAAGAACAATGAGTATAGTATTTTTGGTAAGCATTTAAGTCAAGGTTGCCTAGTGTTTCCATCATTGCCAGAAACTGATATGATTCAGACATACTTTTATGTAAAGACTAATTTAGAATAATTTATCTTTGATTCAAGATGCCAAATCTAGCTGAATTCAATTTAGGAGCAATATGAGATAGTATAATGATGCAGCAACCTATTTATAGATGTAGACTTTATATTAAAAGTAAAATAGGGGTTGAAGATGTAGCTCTATAATGAAACATAAAGAAGAAAATGCATTTGAATCAAATTTCAGAATCGATACACTGTTCACCTGAGCAATTGTCCAGGTATTTGGCGCTTTGTTAGAACCAGCCTACTTTTGGGAAATTTATGGAATTACAAAAGGATAAGTTTTCATTGGTGATTCAATTTATAGGGAAACCCATATTTGTCAACTGAATTTAAAATATGAGTTTTGAAAATGCTCTCTATACATGTTAAATCTATGCTTTTTCATTTTGTATGAGTAATTTTATCCAATGTATATAATTATAATATCAAATACCGCTGAAGAGATTACAATGAAAAACTGCAGTCCTTCATCTTAAACCTTTCTTCCTCCTCATGCACATTAATCAGTCCTGTTCCCTATAGGCAAAAATTTTTAACGTTTTTATCTCGTGGTAGTTAAACTAAACATTTGTAAATAATATGTATAAACTGTTCTTCCTTGTTTTATCTACTTTTAGGCATGTGCAATTAAATTTTTATTACATAAATGAGGGTCTGACCCTTTTAAAGCTTAACATCTCCTCTTCCCCTATCCTCTTTATATATGTATATACCTATTTTTAGTGAAATCAATGATGGGTGTTTATATGACTAGACTCAGGGGAATATTATTCACTGGAAGGCAATTTGTGAACTATAATCATATTTCCTTTCTTGAGTAAATAGTTGTTTCTCCCACACACTTATTAATTACCTCATTTTTCACTTGCATAATTTTCAGTCTTTATTCCCTCCCCACACCTGAATGCTCTGCTAGTTATGTTAGGAAGAGGTGGACATCTTAGATTTGTGTTTTTATTCGTGCATTTTTTTCATAGCATATTAAGTCCCCATTAATGTTTAGGGTTTCTGAATCTTTTTCTCGTTATTTAGCGTAGTGTTTTTAGCAATGTGAGTTGGACTGCAATCAGAAGCCTGGGCCAATCAGACTTTCTGGGATTGAGTAAAGGCTGGGCTAGTTACCAGTGATGTGGCCTGAGGCAAGTTCCATCTCACTGCAGCTGAGTTTCCTTCTCTATACAACTAAGACAAGAATTATCATAATATCTACTCTGTAGATTGGATGTGTATGGTAAATGAGATAAACCATGGGAAAATGTTTGAACACTGCCTGGTATATAATGAACAGTTAAATAATATTAAAAATATCTCCAAAAGAATAAACATGTCTTCCCCATTGTTTATTTTTTGTCCACATTATAATAATGTAATATGTAAAAAATATGCTTCTTTGTTTGATCACTTCCCATATGTAATTTTGAAATGTTACCCTGAAGTTTGTCAGCACAAACTATAGAAATATATTACCATTTGTACCCCCATAATATGATGAAATAAAAAAAGAAGTATATTAAGATAAACATATAAAGATGAAAAACAGGAAAATTAAAATGAGCACTTGAAGAAAAATTCCACTAATCTGATAATATTTCTTTGCAGCAACATCAACTGATATGTGTATATATTTTAATAAATACTTCAAATATATACACATGTATGTAATTTATAAGTATATGTAACTTATACATGAATATTTGTATATTTCTGTGTTTATATACTTAAGTTCATTTACTTCTCTTTAAATAAACTTCTCTGATTTTAGAGTTGATGTTAGGTACATTGCCAAGGATTGGCTCTATGCATATATTTCGACACATTGAAAATATCAGTGAGAGCACATATTTTTTTTACTTCCTAAATTAAAGTACTCATTTTAAACATCTTTCTAAAGAAATATCAATTTTAATCTATGTTCTTTTATAAGATATTATAAAAGATAATGAAATAAGCATCTACTTTAAATAAAATTTTGTGTAGATTCTTTGTAAGAAAAGCTGAATTGTTTCTGAGACTTGACAAATTATGATGGTTAATGTTATTAAAAGTTAAGAAATATTTCAAAAGAAATAAGAAAAAAGAAAGGAATATTCAGAAGTTCATAATGTGTGATGGTGTTTTATTTCTTCTTTCCATAAGTGTGTTACCTACACTGTAGCAGGAAATGTGCTTTCTACTCATGATACAGTGTGATATTTGTAGTCTTTGGCCTCTAAAAGGTTATAATATATTGAGGGATATTTACAAGTTAGTAATTATACTATAGTATAATTTATTTTAAAGGTATGAATTGCTCCATTATATCCAAAGGGAAAGATTTTTTTCAATAATTCATCTGTTACAAGTTTAATGAAAATATAACGTGTTGCTACTGCCATACCAAAGAAACCACACCTTGCCCAGACTTGGGAATTCAAGGAAGTTTCACAGTGTTAATGTGAGATCTACAGTAGAAGTATGAATTGTTCTGAAAGTTGATTTTACAAAATAAATGTAACACAATTTTTACTAAAGTAACTGTAACTTAATCTGAAATATAAATAAAGGATTAGCAAAAGTGAGGAGAAAAAGGAATATAATAAATTTCTAATATTTCACAATTATTCCCTCTTTGTTGAGGAAGGAGAAAATGCAAAGGAAATGAATGCTTGACAAGAGTTAATTTTATCTATTTTTTCAATTAAATTTAAAAAATAAAAATTAGTAGAGTCAAATGAAGGTAATTAATATTTAAGTGCAATTTTTATCCAAAATGAGTTTACATCTCGAATAGTCATAGTTTAGCTAATCAATATTATTACACATTCATTGTGTTATTTTTATTTCTATATTTACTTTTAGAAACCACTTTGAAATGCTCTTATTTTCTCTCTTCCCTTTACCCTTTAAAACAATTTACTCTGTTTATAAAACTACCCACAGTTTTTACTCTCCACAAAAGGTGTGTGTGTCTCTGTGTGTGTGTGTGTGTGTTTGTACGACTCATGGTGTTTTCTAATTTTATAACTACGTACTTATTTTATACTCTTGGAATTTGAAAGGTAAAGTTTAGCTACTAGAAGTATAATGTTTTGCTTTTTGCAAATAATCAGCATTTTAAAAATAGAAATTGTATTTCTCTTATAGATACCCATCCCAGTTTTATACCTGAGTTTCTTAATCAGAAATTTTAGCTTGATCTTACATCCTTCAATGAATTGCACAGATTCATGGAGTACAAACAATTGAATATCATATTTTTTGCTACATAATTTTAGAATGCTCCTAGCATAAGAGTTAAGTAATAGCATCGATTCTGAATTTATTAAAATAATTATCTTCACAAAGTAAATTTAAAATATATATCTAATCTATTTCTCATTTCTGGAACAACATTAAATATGAAAAGTATCAAATAATAATAGCAATGACCATATTAGCCAAGTAAAAGTCTGCATATTTTGTATATTTTAATCAAATTGTCATTGGATTAATATTTTTATTATTCATCATAGAAAATTGAGTCTCAGAAAGGTTGAAAAACTTGCCCAAGACCACACAAGGGGTCCAAGGCAGACACTGGATTTAAAGCTACATTTCTCTGCCTTCCAAATTCATGTTATCTCCATACTACTACTCTTCCAGTGTAGACATGACAATTCTGGTATAAAAACAGACACATAGACCAAAGGAATAGTATAGTGAATCCAGAAATAAATCCACACATCTATAGGGAACTTATCTTTGACAAAGTTGCCAAAAATATACAGTGGAGAAAGGAAAATATCTTCAATAAATGGTGCTGAAATTACTAAACTCTGAAACTTCTGAACATTTGTGAAATGCTTTAGGACCTTGGTCTGGGCAAAGATTTCTTGATAATACTCCCAAAGCACAGGCAACCAAAGCCCAAAGCAAAATTGGACAAATGGGATAAGGTCAAGCTAAAAAGCTCTGTGCAGCAAAGGAAACAATCAACAAAGTGAAGAGACAACCCAAAGAATGTGATAAAATATTTGCAAACTACCCGTCTGACAAGGGATTAAAAACTAGAATTATAAGGAGCTCCAACAACTTGATAGAAAAAAAATCAAATAATCCCATTAAAAATGATCAAAGGATCTGAACAGGCATTTCTCAAAAGAAGACATACAAATAGCCAAAAGGTATGAAACAATTCTTAAAGCCATTTGTCATCGGAGAAATGAAAATCAAAACTACACTGAGATGTAGTTAAAATGACTTTTGTCAAAAAGATAGGCAATAACAAATTCAGGTGAGGATTTAGAGAAATGGGAACCCTCACACACTGTTGGTATGAGGAATGTAAATTAGCACAACCACTGTGGAGAACAGTATGGAAGTTTCTCTAAAAACTAAAAATAGAACTACCATATTAGCCAGCAATCCCAGTGCTGGGTATATATCCCAAAGAGGGGAATTGAGAATATCAAAAAGATATCTGCACTCCCATGTTTATTGCAGCACTATTCACAACAGGCAAGATTCGGAATCAATTTAAGTGTCCATCAGTGGATGAATGTACAAACAATTGTGATATATATACACAGTGGAATATTATATAGCCATAGAAACAACTGAAATCCTGCCACTTGCAATAACATGGATGGAAGTGGAGAACATTATGTTAAATGTCTCTAGAATATGTGTTTGCAGAGGCAGCAGGAATTGTGAACAAGGTACTGAAAAGAAGAGAGATGTTGGAAGGGAGAAGAAAGTTGAAAATGGGGGTCCAAATGTTTGCCGGGGGGGTTCCCTTGGGAAATTGGTCAACCCCTAAGATACACATGTGTAGAGTAAGAGTCTGTAAAGCCTCTCTAATAATGATTACTGGGAAACTGAAAACTAAACAAAAATTCCAGAGACAATGCAATTATTGGAGTTTAGTAAAGCCATAGTGAAGAGACTTTACTGAATTCTTTAGGGAATTAATAGATACCAGAGGAAGGCCAAAACTTAAAAGTAAGAACAAGCCATAATGTGAGAATAATTCCCTAGAAATAAGGAGAAAACAAAGCAGCAACACCTTAATTAAGAACAAAATAAAGTCTGTAGAGTTCTAAATGATGTCAGTAAATTGTCTGGTGGGACAAAACTTAATAATCTTTAACAAAACAACATAATACAAACCTACCACAATGTAATATCCATTAAACCTCCCATAAAAACAAAACAAGACCAAGAAACAAAAAACTTGATGTACAAAAAAGCAGAAAAATGTGATCTATAATCAGAAAAAATAGGATTCAATAGAAAAAAATGAAATGCTACAACACATGAAAAGAATAACACGTCATGACCAATGGAGGTTATCCCTGTAAATGCACAGTTGGTTCAACATTTTAAAAATGCATCTGTAATCCACTACATTGAAGAAAAAAGAGAACATGAGCACTCAGTAGATGCAAAAAAAACTGACAAATATTAATAACTTCATAATAAAAAAGTCAGTAAATAGAAATTGAAAGAAACTTTCTCAATCTGATAAGAGGCATCTATAAAAAAAGAAAAACAACTTATAGCTAATACAGCATTTATTGCTGAAATATATATTGACTATTCCTTATTGAAGCACCAAATAATCTAATTAAAAACTGGACAAAATATCTGAATACATTTCTAAAAAGAAGACATAAAAATGGTCAATTGCTTTATGAAAAATTCTCAACATCACTAGACATTGGAGAAATGCAGATCAAAACTACAATGAGATATCATCTCACACTAGTTAAAATGGCTTTTGTCAAGAAGTCAGGCAATAGTAGATGCTGGCCAGGATATGGAGAAAGGGGAACCCTCATACAGTAGTGGAAATGTAAATTATTAGTACAGCAACTATGGAGAACAGTATGGCGTTTCCTCAAAAAACTCAATATAGAACCACCATATGACCCTGAAATCTTACTGCTGAGTGTATACCCAAAAAATAGGAAATCAGGATATTGAAAGGATATCTACAACCCTTTGGTTATTGCAGCACTATTCACAATAGCCAAGACATGGAATCAGTCTAAGTGTTCATCAACATATAAATGGATAATGAAAATGTGGTACATACATTACACATGTATATACCCATACATGTGTATATACACAATTAAATACTATTTTTTCATAAAGAAGAGTGAAATCCTGTCATTTGCAACAACATGGATGGAACTGGAAATCATGATGTTAAGTAAAATAACCAAGGTACAGAAAGACAAATATAACATATTCTCATTCATATGTAGCAGTTAAAAAAAAAAAAAAAACAATGGAGATGGAGAGTAGAATGTTGGTTACCAGAGACTAGGAAAGGTAATGGGGAGGAAGGATAAAGAAGGGTTAGTTAATGGGCACAAAAATACAGTTAGATAGAAGGAATAAGATCTAGTGTTAAGTAGCACAATGGGATGACTATAATTAATAATAATTTATTGTATATTTGAAAATAACTAAAAGAGTGGAATGGGAATATTCACAACACAAATAAATGCTAAATGTTTGAGGTGATAGATATCCCAATTACTCTGATTTGAACATTGCACATTGTATACTTGTATCAAAATCTTACATGCACCCCATAAATATGTACAACTATAGTGTATCCATAAAATTTAAAATTATTAAAGAAGAGGAGGAGATGGATAGAAACAGAGGAGAGGGAAATAACATCATTGTTATTAAGAAAACAGGTGGGCGTAGAGGGATACCATTAAACACAGACACATCTGATAGTAAAAACATAAATACAAGAAAAAGTAAGAACATTATTGACAAATGTTAGTAATATAAAATTAACAACTAGTAATTAATATATACCTTCTAAATGCCACAAGAATTTTTTAAGCAAAGGAAAGAACATACGAAATAGAAAAAGAAACAGAAAATATAATACATACAGTAATTGCGAGGTTAAATAAAATGACAGATGAGACATAAGTCATATCTATAAATGTGAGTGGCTTTAGTTTGCCTAGTCAATTTTTTTTCAAATTGACTTGATAAATCAAATCTACACTTCTATGTGATATACAAGAGACACCCTGATACCTAGTGATTCAAGAAGATTGAAAAAAGGAAGAACAAAGATTTGCCCAGAAAATGGAAAAAATAAGAAAGGAGAGATTACAATCCTGTTACAGGAATAATTAGACTTCAGCCCCAAAATTATTTAGTGAGACAAAGAAGAAAGTTTTGTAGTGTTAGAAAGCCACATTCAACAATAAAGATATAATAGTTGTGAATATTTATGAACTAAATATTATAGCAGCCATCTGCATAATGCAAAACTAAGGATAAATTGGCCAGGTGTGGCACCTGAGGCCTGTAATCCTAGTACTTTGGGAGGATCAGGCAGGAGGATCACCTGAGGTCAGGAATTCAAGACCAGCCTGAGCAAGAATGACCATGTCTCTACTAAAAATGAAAAAAAAAAAAAAAAATTAGCTAGGGATGGTGGCACAGGCCTGTAGTTGCAACTACTTGGGAGGCTGAGGCAAGAGAATTGCTTGAGCCTAGGAGCTGGAAGTTGCAGTGAGCTATGATGACGCCAGTGCATTCTAGGTCAGGCAACATAGTGAGACTACAAACAAACAAACAAACAAAACACTAAGGAGAAACAGAAACAAACTGATCATAGGATTCATGTCACTCAATTCAAGTAGCAAAAAATAAACAATGACATAAATTATCTAAACAACATGAACATTCACCAAAATTTTTCACTTGCTAGGGCACTAACAAACATTAATAAGTGCTATAAAGTAGAGATATTACAAAGTTCTTTGATCATAATGCCATACAACTAGAAAATAAATATGAAACAGCTTTCAGCAAAAGGTGAAATGTAAAACATGAAATGTCTAAAAATCACTGATAATTAAAAGTATTATCAGTATATATATGATAAATTTTAGGAAATAATAAAAGAAAAATTCATAGTCCAAATATCTATATGAATAAAAATAAAATAAAAATAAATGAATTAGAACACAAATAATTCAAATAGTAAAAGAATGTCAATATAAATAACAATACATAACATTGGAAAGATCAAAAGAAATAATGAGGAAAGAACATCAAAAATATCAAAAATAAAAAATCTAAATCATTATTCTTTAAAAAGTGAATGTGTAAATTACTAGTTTAATTAAGAAAAATCACAAATAGAAAATATACAATAAATTTTGGTGTGGATGTGGAGAGATAGGAACACTCATACACTGCTGGTGGGACTGCAAACTAATACAACCTCTGTGGAAAGTAATATGGAG